>VWPV01020461.1:0-58573 GCA_013389885.1 Geococcyx californianus
TGCAGGCCAGGACACCATTGGCTGCCTTTGCCATTTGAGCGCACTGCTGGCTCATGTTGAGTTTCTTGTCTACCAGCACTCCCAAGTCCCTTTCTGCCTGACTACTTTCCAGCTACTCTGCATCCAGTCTATAGCTCTGCATGGGGTTGTTGTGTCCAAAGTGCAGGACATTGACAGATGATTCTTTATCTATAATCATAGTTGGAGTACACTTAAGAAAATATACAGTCCTAATTTGTTGTTAATTCCTCATTATGAAAAAAACCCAAATTCTACTGGACTTCAAACTTTCCCTTACCCTTTGGGTTTAAGGAGTAGAAAACATTTCTTGACTTTTGAAGGCAATGAGAGCTAGAAGCACAAAGGCTTCTTGAAACTGAAATCTTTCATACTTGAAGAATTCCCTCAGTCCAAGTTAGACTCTCCAGCCCTTTGCACAGCTGTGAATCTTTCTGTGAATGACAGACAGATCTTTTACATATTCTGTATTTTGTCTTCCATAAGAGCATTTCACACTTTAATGAAAACAGAAAGCTTTCCAATTAGCAACTAATATCAGAGTATTTGCATTTTTTTAATTAAATCTCCAAAAATAAAAAGGAAAATGATCTCTGCTGAGATTGTGTTTTGACAGCACTGTGTATCCTGATCTGTTAGATGAAGACAATATATTTTACAATGTCTTCAAGACTGAAACAGAAACAGAGGTTTCAAAGATGTTAACAAGTTCTTCCAAAAATATTTAATAAAGTGTAAGAACAGTTTATTGCTCCAGTCCATTCTCAAAGGGGTAGATAAACTTTTAAAAGACCTAGTAAGCATAGTTAAGATGTCTATTAGAAAACAGCCAAAGTAAGATGTTTGGATTGAAATAAGAGCAGCCATATTATGGAGTCAAAGCCCATCACAGGTGTGGAACCATATCAAAGTTCAGTCATATCAGCTGCAGAAATGGTATTCCACCCTACGGCGAGTCTTAAATAATTTTGTACCAGTCTATGTATCTCATATGCAAAGAAAAGCAATAATGAATATTGATTCAGTGAAATGTCTGGGATTAGTGCCCATAGTCTTGTTAATATATGAAATTGAACTCTGTCACAAAGAAGTCATGCTTTTTCCATGCTCTATGGTGCAAAATTATAGCTTCCAAAACCCCCATCATCCTTCGAAAGCACCATAGCTCTCCTCCATGCATGTCGCACAAGGTGCTTTCTCATCTTAGAAAAGGAGACAAAGGGGAAGGAAGAACATATTTTCTCTTTTAATATCCACAAGGAATTAAAGAAACAGAGAAAGATCTAGTTGTAGCTATTCTGCAAAAATTGCAGAGCCATAACTCTCCTGTCCGCTGGAGGGCGCTGTTCTCAGCAGCTGTACAAATGCAAATCATAATCTTTTTTCCTAATACAGGCCAACTGTAGACACTAGAGATTTTGATTTCCAACAGCTTTCTATGCAGAATCAAGAAAATTTATAACAGAGTGATTATGTTAACAAACTGTTGCTTGCTTTATTGCTGTTGATTTTGGCAATAACGAACTTTAATCATACTCTGAAAGGACTGATCAGCCATCTAACTGAAATTCAACCAGTAACAGCAAAAAGCAGCACCAAAAAATATTAATTTAAAGTTATGGTGTTCAGCCACAGAGCACCAACAATTTATATCATGATGATGGCATTTTAGGCCTGAACAGTCCATTGACTTCGGGAGTACCAGGATTTTAGACAAGAGCTTGACTTTCACACAGAATGATTGTCTCTTTCCAAAGTTACAACATGTCACAAATAAAGGGATTTTAGCTCACAGAAAAAAGTTGGAAGGGGCACTTGGAAGCAATCTCATTAAATCCTGCTCAGAGCAGACCCAATTAAAACAGGTTGCCCAGCATCTTGTCCACTAAAACTTTGAATGTTTCCAAAGGTGGAGACTTCCCAAATTGTCTGAACAACCTGTTCCAGAGTTTATCTAGTCTCATAGGAAAAAAACTTCCCAAGCTGTCAGATAAAATTTTCAGCTTCCAGAAGCTATCCTTTACCAGCAGCAGTAGCCCATCTGAAGTTCTGACAAGAAGATATAGCTTCTAGAAGATGTTCAAGACTGGAGAGCACCGTGACAACTGTTAATTAGTCTTCTGGAATCTTGGTCTCCAAATGACTCAATTAATTATGATTAAATAGGAAATAGGAAATTAAATTTGATATTAATGAAAACTCCTTGATGTTCTCACAGTATTTTTTTATTACCTATGATAAAGTTAGAACAAAAGTCTTGCAGCTCAGTGAAAAGCAAACCACAACAACTACTTTTGAAAACTACGACATTTTTTCTCCCCCATTTTGTCACAGTCATGATTTCAAAGGGAAATTCAAGGATTCAGATGATTTTAAAAATTCATAATTATTTAAATATTTACAGCAAACTATCTGTGCTTCTAAGTACATTCCAGAACATGAATGCACCCTCTGAGGTTTAGGCTTGACATTAGGAAGAAGTTCTTTACTGAGAGGGTGATTGGCCATTGGAATGCGCTGCCCAGGGAGGTAGTGGAGTCACCATCTCTGGAGGTGTTTAAGGAGAGATTGGATGAGGCACTTAGTGCCATGGTGTAGTTGACAAGTAGGAGTAGGTGTAGGTGTTGGGTCAGAGGTTGGACTTGATGATCTCAGAGGTCTTTTCCAACCTTGTGATACTGTGATACTGCGTAAAGAATCATTTGTACCATGTTGTTCAGTTGATGACGTAGCTATGACATAGAGGGAAAATTTGTTCTGTCTGACACTGGTCAAACCAAATGACTCTTGAAATCATTAGGTAAAGATATGTGTATAGAAATGTGATTGTACTTAAAGGTAAACTCTCAGAGATAGTCAAGGCTTTTGAGAGTTTAAAGGATTTGTGAAGCCAGGAATATTTGCATGTACTCAGAGATAGGCCAAAAAGGGTGATTTTGTGCTGTGACATAGTTTGATGTAGAAAAGCTCTGGAATCGTTTTTCTGTCTTGACATGACATTGTGCTGAACTAAAAATGTCTGCTGATAAGCTAGGCTTCCTTTGCTGAATCACCATTTTCTGCTAATATAATACATGTAAACAGTGTCTGCAGCGGTGCTCGTTCACAACCAGTTAGCTCAGATTATGAGAAATGTGAGCTAGATTTTGTCTGAATTTAATGATTCAAACAGACTCCAAGGAACTTTTCCTTTTTTATGTCATATTGAAATTTATGGGACTGTGGTTGTGAAAAGTAGAGCTGATGACCAGCAGATGCCCCCACGGCAACTACATCTGTAACTATCACAAAATTAGAGAAGTAGCAAGCACTTTGCAGTTTGTTAATTCCCTTGGTAATGTTTAGTTATTTCAAAATAAACAAGAATTATACTTGGCACGCTACCGAACTGTTAACAGCATTTGAAGAGTGAAACCCTGTCCCAGTACTAAAGCACTACATGGAAAATTACTTGTTAAGATTCTTTAAAATATGGGGAGATAAGGAGATCGTGAACATTTTATTTGCCCACTGAGGCAACACTTCTCTTGATTGAATGCATGGAATTGCTTGCAGTGTACTCAAGACATGCATTAGAAAATTGTGCCATTATAGCTCATTAGTGAATGGAACAAAGAAGTTAGTATTGCAATTTTTCCAGCTTTTAGAGAATTATCATATTGTTACAGTACTTTTCCCCACAGTTATGACCCTATTGCAACCTTTGTTTGGAGAATACTCATACTGGAATTTTTAAAAGCTTTTGTTAACATACTATGATCTAGTTGCTGTAGGACAAGAAAATTATACATTCTAGTGCTACAAGAACTTCATTCCAGTCTATGTGTGAAGTATTGTTGCCTAATTTGCACTTCCTGCATGGATGAAAGCACTTGCCCTTCAGTCTCTGACCTCCAAGTTTACCAATGAGTGCACACAGAGAACAGCAATCCAAGCCGTGGAGCATCTTATTCCTGTTGTACATGATTAGGTACAAATCAAGTAATGTCTGACAGTCTATTTTTTTATCATTCTCTTGACAGATTGGGAATACATTTTGACACAGTGATATAAGGCTACCTTAGCTATGGAGACTTGAGAACAATGCAATTCTTCCTGAGTCAACTTTCTGCCTTTCAGTAACTCTGGACAAAACAATAATAGAGTTTCAGTGACTAAATGTACAAAAAAATATATTAGAAATAGTATAATATATAACACTGGTGTGCCTTGATGGCATCAACACAGTGGCAAGAATCAATTATATTAGAGCAAGGCTCAGTGTTGGTTGTATCAGAGGTTCTGAATTACAAAGCACACATATTTACTGTCACTGTTTAGAAAGTGCTTGGAGGCTATTCCATAACTCAAAGAAAAAAAACTTCATGAAGAAGTTTAAAGTACTATAAAAATCTTACCATGGATTTACTGCCATTGATTAAGACGTAGTTCTTTTTGAAGACAACTTCCTGATAATTTATGCATAGTATAAGTCAAAATAAAAATTCAAGTTTAGAAAGAGTGAGTATTTCATAACAATCAATAAAACATACTCTCCATATGGCTAGGAAAAAATAACAAAAATATCTTTACTTTTATTTTTCATAGATGTGTCTTCTGTGATTAAGGATGAAGAAATGATAGTTTGGAAAAAAAAAATGGTACCTGCAAAAACGGAAGATAAATCTTGAAGCTCAAAAGATATTTTTTTTAAAAACATCTGCTTCTGGCCAAAATAAAATGATATTTAAATTTTTTTTTTATACTTAGTAATAGTTACTCTTGAAATATTTTTACATCACCTTGTAGACTCAGGATGTGCACAGCACGAATAATGGACATAGAGTGACTGTGCAGGACTTTGTTGTGCTTCGTTGTGCTGGGCTCCCCTTGAACTCTGAATTTAGGCAAGACAAAATTTTCAAGAAGAGCAAGAAACTTTGTTCTCCTTTTCCTCTGCATCCATTAAAGAAAGTAAAGATTCTACCTGTATTCCTGTGAATGTGATGCTAGTGATAAAATTATTTTGCAGAGGGTTCTTCAGAAATGAACATTTGCATCGCATGTGGCTGCACCCCAATTGTGTATGGGCACAGGAGTGTTGAAATTGATTGCATATACAAATAAAGTAAGAAGTGGTGTTGTGCAAGTCTTCGTAATGGTGGAGGTGGTCACTGATTGGACTGAGACCTATTTCACCTTTATGATGAAAACTGGGTGCAGAGCAAGAGACACTTTCTGAAGGGTCTGTTCCTCACACAAACATAAAGATGAGCAAGTTCTTACCCCTTGGTCAGTGGATCAGCAATTGCATCCTAGCAGGGATCATGTAGATATATCCATTACTCTGCAAAATTGCACAAATATATTGAAACTTAATAAAAAAAATATTTAGCAATATTCGTAACTTTTTGAGATATCGCCACCGCAGATAGATCAAATCCTAAATATTCCTAATTTGATCGTCTTTAAAAATGAACCTATCCTGTTTATATAGAAAACTTAGCACATCCAGACTGAAATTCTAAGCCCAAACTTGTTCCTGTATTAACATAAGATGACAGCTGTCAGCGATGTTTATGAAGAGGAAACACACTTTAGGAAATATTTTGCTCTTATATGAGGATTTCCCTCTTATGCTACAAATCTCTCAAGCCTGTGAAAGGTGAGAAAAAGTGATAAACTATGTTTGGTAGCAAATGCATAAAAAAAGCAAGTAGTCAGATAGCGTGTTCTTAATGTTTTATTAATTCATATATTTTTAGAAATGAACATCTGCAGCTTCTACTAATTCAGCTACATGGCCCCACATTGAACAACATTTTTTGTGTTAATCACATATGCATCTTACTGTGGTTAAAAGTTTTCATTTTTCTGACCTTTACAGAACAGTTTTCATCTATATGGCAATCTGCTGCAAAGACATATATTTGCCCAGAGAGAACAGGAGTTATTATAATACAAAGTGGCACTGTGCAATGCTCTCTAAGGACAGGCACAATGACTGCAACAATAATGATGGACACTGGAACTGAATGCATTTTACCCATTTATGCTGAATCATGGTACAGAGAACAACATAACCAACTTCTTTTTTTCTTTTTTCAACCACTTTAGGAGTTTGTGCAAAAATAAAAGAAAAAACAAAACCGAAAAAACAAAACCAAAAAACACAAAAGGAAAATCACTGCCTCAGTATGACTGTGTTAGGGTTCTATTAAGCAGAAGGAGTTTATGTTTGAACCACAGACATCTGTCTGAGTTCTCTCAGCTTTGACCCACTACCATATGCTTCTGAAAGTGCATCATCATTAAACCTTCCATTTCAGCTGCTTGGTCAAACACAAAACACTAACTTAATGACTATGCAAGTTTTTCTAGTCTGTTAGATGTGTTAAGAAAGAACCGGCATCAATAAGAAAGGAAAGAAAAAGGACTGGTTAGTGCCACAAATTACACTATCTCTAGTTACTAAAGGATTCATTGTGTTAGTATTTACTCCCATATTTAGATGAATATATATGTATTTCTGTGTTCAAAAAGATGCAGAGCTGCTGTGCTGTGAGTGTGGAAATGCTTGGGACTCTGAACCAGCTCATTGTCGCTGCTGTTCCTTTGCTCTTCATCTGTTTCATCAGCCTGGAAGTGAAGGTGTGCATCACCGTTCTGAGAGGGCTGGTGAAGAAGAAAGCTGCCAGCCAAGCTCATTGTACTTTCTCATTCTCCTTTCTATTTTCCTTTTCATAAACCAATATAAATTTAAAAAAACCCAGAAAAATTAGAATCTATGCAGTCTGACGCTCTTTAATACTAGTATATATGAATGAGCTGATCTAACATAAAGAATTAATACATTTATCTTTGTTTTATGGTTACCAGACCATAACTCTTGGCCATTAGCAATCAGAATGATCAGCATGCTGCTATGCATGATCAGTCTATGGGAGACAGAGACGAACTGCCATTTGTGCTCTTTACTGCGTTACCCTATTTTTAATACAGTGTGATGTTCCTAAGGAAGCCTGAATGCACTGGTTGTTTTTGTTTGACATTATCAGTAGGAGTTTTATTTTCATTTGCATTATCTCTGTTTTTAATGTCTGTAGATATTAAAGACAGGGGATCAGCCAAGCTTAAACATATGTTTAAAATAATGTTTTCTAAAGTTGTATAACCAGTCATGCACTGAAGTCAAAGTACTTGATATTTGATCCTATCAAAGAATCCTATGTTTGTATAATTAGCAATATGGCTGAAGTAACAATAGCAAGGAAAGTTTGTTTTTGTACGGAGGTTTTTACTAGCATTTGTGTTAAGATCCTGTGCTATTCTAGTGTCATCTTAACTAGAGACTGCATTTCTACACAAAATTACATGCACCGGCATAAGCTCAAGGAAGCATAGACTAAAGAAAGGTAAATCCTTTGACCTTCTCCCACTCCATACAGTTCTTTGAATGAGGAAAAAGCAGTAAACACCGCTGAAAAATTTTATTCTAGGTGCTACAATGTTGAATACAAAGGATACTGCTAACAAAAATACATCTTGCCTTTGGGTCAATTCAAGAGAATTCTTTACAACCAGTGTTCCTACAGTATTTATATGATCTTTATTTATATGATCTTTATTTATATGATCTTTATTTATATGATCTTGCTGTGGATCCTGTGAGGGTTCCAGGAAACTCTGATGAGTACTCTGGAGTGTGGTTCTCCTGGTGACTCAAGGTGGAAACCAGAGGGATGTGATAGTGCATGGGAAGTATGCCCGTAGGGTGACGTGCATCAAGCACTCCCCACTCCATGCTCCAGTGCATCCAAGAACAGAAGGTCTGTCCTCTACCATCCACCCTCCGCTGATAACCTGAGGGTATGAGGCTTCCCAGCCACCATCAATGTAGAGGGCTTTCACCTACAGCTGGAGGTCACAATCATGACAGAGGCATGAGCCAGCCCTGTGCTTGTTGGCCGCGAAGATGGAAGAAGTATACAAAGTATGCAACACTCCTTCTCAGCTCAACAGATAATTTTGGGAAGGCCACCCACATAACTGCATCTCTGCAGCAAGCCTTGGCTGGAGGAGACAGCTTTGAAATAAGCAAAAGGGAGAGCATTGCAGGGATGTGTAGTTGTTGCCTACTTTGCCTTCAGGTGCAGTCAGGCAGAGCCACATGTTATTTCTGCTACAGCCACGTGCCAAAGCTGCAAAGAGATGAGTCTTAGTAGGATGGACGAGAACAGCAGAGACATAGTGCACTGTGAATGCAAAGAAGATATCCTTGCTGGGCTTAGGCTTAGATTTTACAGCGTCCCAGAGAGCTATGCACTGATTTTTGGTAAAGGAGGAAAAAAATGTTTGAAAAGAACATGTGGTTCTGAAAAATATATTAAAAAAAAAAAAGTGTGGGCAAGCCTCTCTTCCCTTCTACACTAACAAAGTAACTTTACTGAGAAGGAGGAAGCTCACAAGGAAATACAAAATTTCCTTTCACAGTTATTATGAAAAGCAAATGCATTTTAATAAAAAAATTAATTCAAATGAGGATGAAATCGCACATTTTCTGGCTGCATTTGCTGCAGATGAGCCAGTCTCCTCCCCACCCACTTCCTAGTCAGAGCTGTTTCCTCCAAATTGTCATTCACTTTGGTCAAAATGGACTGTGTGAGAAAGATCTGCTATTTAAAATGCTTTAATTAGCCCAGGCTGTTTTGGGTCAGACAGAGCAAATGTACCCCTATTATTTTGGCACTACTATACTACTTTGCAATCCTTAGCATAAGTCTTCTTCTTAGTTACTGTAGCTGATGCCTCTTTCTCAAACACCTTGAGTCATAGGGATGTGTATCAGAAGGTGTTAATTCTCTTTCTTGCTTTAAAAAACAAACAAATGACAAAATACCTAAAACACTAAAAAAATAGTCCATTGTGCTGATACCAATTATTTCTTCCTATGCTAGTGGGATTTCCTACTTGGAGAGCTAATGTGAGAGCATTCAAATCCACATCCTAACACTCCTGAGTTCCTTAATGTGTATGACATTTTCACTATTGGCAAATTACCTTTGACCAAAAAAATTGTACAGGAACAAACGTATTCAGAACAGGCATCTGTTACTACTGGGATGGAGAAATTTAATACTGAGTTTCTACCTTTCCATTCTGTTTCGGGTTGTTTAGTAAGAAAAGAAAAGAAAATATGAGGAGCAAAGTTGGAAGGATATAAAATTCTTACAAATTCCTATCAACATTTAGAATTTCCTATTGAATTGAGTTTATGGTGAATAATCAAAGTATAACACCACTTTAAATATGGATTGCTTAATAATTAAAATATTTAATTAACTGAAAATATTTTATTATTCATCTGTTTCTTACACTTTATTTGTAATAATTCTAACCCATGATTTCTATTTCTTTCTTGTTTAATAATTTTGATCACCAAATTTTCTGTCAAATCTTTACATTTTGGAAATCTAGAGAGCAAACCTCTTTGTCTTGGTTCGTCTGTTTGTCTTTCAAAGATTCAGAAAAACAGTGTTAACATTTTGACTTAGAGCTTTTGAAAAATCAAGCTGTGACAGCCTTATCAAAGGAAGCAGCTCTCATGAAACATGACAATAGAGGTTGATTCCTCATTCATTTCAGATGTTCTTTGCTTCACGATGCAGTAAAATCTGTGGAAGCAGCTTGAAAACAGTGGATATTACCTTTCTTATTAGATTTCTTCCTTATTAAAATTTCTGTTGCCATAAAATTCAGTGCCAAATGAAGAATGAGAAGTTCTTCTAGTTAGTCTCTAAAAACTGTGTTTACTTGGAATCTATTTTGCATAATAATAGTAATCCAAAGGGGAAATCCAGGCCTCTGTTCTACACATATTATCACCAAGGTAATATATTTATTAAAAATGTTGTCATACAAACATATGACTATTACATCGTTTCCTTTCCACAACAGTGTGGATTTTAACTTCCTCTAACACTACTAAAGTCAGGGATTATCATTAGGTTAAACTACTACCAGTCTACAGAAGTTTAAATATGGATGCTATACAGGGACTTCAGCTCTGTTGATGGCAGCTTATCACATTG
Organism: Geococcyx californianus; assembly: GCA_013389885.1. Classification (NCBI taxonomy): domain Eukaryota; kingdom Metazoa; phylum Chordata; class Aves; order Cuculiformes; family Neomorphidae; genus Geococcyx; species Geococcyx californianus. The sequence continues at coordinate 10,089 of VWPV01020461.1, forward strand.
ATTCTCATTTCTATGCTGCTAAATTAAAAATACTGATCCTAATGCACTGGGCACTACATTCTACATGTTAAAATGTGAATATTTCAAAGCTAGATTCACATTGCTTTAGGCAGTAAACTCGGGTGAATCATCAGTGGGATGATTCAGAGCAATTAAAGCAGAAGTCTCGACTGTCTTTGTAGAGCATATGTTAAGGGGAAGCAATTGGGGGATGCCCCTGTAGGGTGCTTATCTCATTGACTGGCTGCATGGGGACTGCAAGCAACTTCAAAGGGCAATTTGTACGTGTGCCCTGCAACCTGGAACTGTCTAAAAAGGAAATAAATATTTATGCCTACATGTCTGACTTAAATCCTAAAATCAGATTCCTATTTACAGTTGGATCACTCTTTTGTGGTAGGGCTTCTAGAGAAAGAAATAGCACAATTCTTCTTGCCCAATTGTTTTAAGCACTTGAAAAGTAGGAAGTAGGGTTTCTAAGTCTTCCCAGTCTTCCTGAATGAATTTGAATTATTAACCAAGCAACCAACCATAGCTTAGATCCGATCAAAGTAAAACAGCATTCTTTGCTCCTTGTATGGAAAATGGTTAACGTTAATGTACCCTGTATTTCAGCATTTACCATCTGAATTACTCTCGAAGCACCAGAGTGGCACTCTCTCAGCCACTTTTTGATGAAAAGTGTCTCTCCAGTTATATCAGAACACACAAAATAATAAGATGTTTATAGGACAGTATATTTCCATTTATTTTATAGGTCCTCAATAGGTGACCTCAATAATTTCAGCATGTATGTCCATATAGTTACTAAACAGGCAGTTATGTCATTGAGAGTTTTGGTATGATTTGATTTCCAAACGTTAGTGGATGCTTAATGATTATTATTTTTCTGCTGAATTATTTTTGTTACTGGGTAGCTTTTTATTGTTATATTTTTCATTTACCAGATGTTCCTATTCCTGGCCTCCAGACACATTCAGAACAGAAACATCTATAAGTCTATTAGTGTATTACTTTCATTAAAGCAATCTAGTCATAACTATATCAGGTCTGGTACTTCTGACAGCTTTGATGTCACTTTTAAATATATCTGCTACTACAAAGAAAATCATTAAGATCAAAGCACTGAAGTAATCAATTTGCATTACCTACTGGGAGAATTAAACAGTCAACATTAGTCACCAGCATTACTTTGCCAGCCTATGTATAAATTGGCAACACACCAGATTTCCACCCAAATAAAATCACGGTGAAAGCAAAGAAACTCACTGTAAATATTATCCCTGTAGCCTCTGAGAAGCTTCTAAAAGCAGTATATGAAATACTAGTATTTTACTAAGACTTCAGTCTTAGCCAGGTTTGGGGTTAGCTCAGCAGATATAGCTACTGCTACATGGAGACCAACTACTGACATCTCTACAGAATGGTGTCTGCAGTCAGAGAATTACAGAATTGTTTAGGTTGCAAAAGACCCTTAGGATCATCAAGTCCAACCATAAACTTAACATTATCAAGTTCACCACTAAACCATGTCCCTCAGTGCCACATCTACACTTCCCTGGGCAGCCTGTTCCGGTGCTTGACAACCCTTGTGCACAGTTGCTGCTTCTCTTGTTTTCTCCCTGCCCAATGCTCCCAGCTGAAACTGAAAATCTGTGTCAGCCAACAAATTGCAGCCTCCAGACTCCACTGAGTTGATAAACTGGATCCCCCAGAAGACCTGGTTGCATGCTGTGGGTCAACTTGTTTACCTTGTGGCATCTGTAAAACTGTAGCTTTTTTTTTCTTCAAAAAATGCACAGCTCTTTGTGATGGTGCAGACTTGCAGTGCTCATTTTGACTCATTCAACAAGATTTTCTGAAACACCTTTGGGAAAGAAGAAGCAACTCCATTCAAGAGTATCTTTCTAAAAATATAAAAGCACATCAAAATAGGAGTCTGTATGTATTTACATGTAAGAACAAAAAAATCCAGTGTATCTTTGCTCATAGTGAAAGCTTTCACAGAGGGTGTCACCTTTATATGAGAGAGAAATGAAAATTGAATCAGAGAGGGAGAAAGGTGAAGGACAGAATCAGGCAGTCAGTGACACCTGTGTCTCTCTTCGAAGGGGAGTTTCTTTATGGGATTTCTCATGTACAAAGCTGAGGATCGGAATAATAGCAGGTCACTAAAGTTAATGAAAATGCCACATAAGGAGCTTCCATTGTAGCAATGCTAAGAAAATGTGTCTGTAATTTCCTTACCTCTTCCAAAATGTTTGCTTCAGAGGACTTTGTCTGACCATTTCAGCAACATGGGAAATCCCTTTTGAAGGCTCTTGCCCCCACTTTGATAGTGCTGCAATCACAGATCTAAAGTGCCAATCCAATATAATCTCTGTCCACTTTCCACTGTTCAAAAAGGATGATGACAGGTTAATTTTGTCCTAGCAGCCTTCATGACAGACTAGAGGTTGCCACTTTATGCCAGATCAGTTATTGTTTATCCTCCCAGAAGATATAAGAGCATAAAGCTGGAATAAACACCGTGACACGTGTTCTGGTTCACTCAGCAGAGAGATGATGAAGGGGATCACACAGGTCCTGTTGTGATTTGGCAGTCACAGGTCTGGTACTACTGATTGCAGACCTACAGTCTTAAAGCAGCAGGACTGAACTGCCTGGCCTCACAGTGAAAGCTGGAGAAAGGCGAGCCTCTGGAAGGAAGGCGTCCAGGTGTTGAAGTTCACTTACATTTGAAACAAATACGCATCAAAAGGGATTTCTGAATAACAACACGAGTGGTGGAATAAGGGCACTTCGTCATGAGTTGAAAAGATCTGTCCCTTCTGACTGCAGATACTCACTCAATGGGTTACTCAGAAACAGATCTGGGGAGGGCAGAGAAACTTTGTTGACACAGTGTTCAAACTTTGATAAATATTTAAAAGTATTGGCATGGATTGCCCTCTGCCTCCCCTCCTGTGTGTTCACCTGTGCCTTTATAAAATAATTTGCTGATATATTTTTTTTTTCCAAATCAAAATCCAGTTTCTAAAACCAACTGCAAAGGCATTTGGGAAAAGTTTCTGAGATAGCCTGAGTCCACTAATACATCTGAGTCGTTGTGAAAAAAATCTGATTCTATGTATTCAGAAAATCTCTTCAAGCGGACCTGTAGGGGACCTAAATTCATCTCAAAACTATGATGAAGTAGGCCATGCTGACGCTCTTTGAGTAAGACTTATTGTTCTCCTCCCACGTTTCCTGTCGTGTCACTTAGCACAAGAGTACATATGCACACAGAAAAAATGGAAAATTTCAAGGCCATCTTCATTTTCTACTGAAATAAATCCTATATCTAGAAAAGACCTTGAAACTATAGAGATAATATAGTTTTGTGACACCATAAAAGTTTAGGGAAGCTTAGAAATACCAGTGAATCTTATCCTACTGCTTTAGCCAGGGTTTAGCTTTTACTGTTAGTATCAGTACCTGATTGATGCCTCCAGCATGGTAATGTGAGTTTATTAGATTGTGTGTTTTCAGTATGTTTTCACAGTGTAATTTTTAATACTTTGTTATGCTAGTCAATCAAAATTATTTTTATAATTTACCCCCATTTTTTATTTTCTCTTCAAAACCACTTGCCAGCAATGAATTTGTGAAACTGTCAAAGTTCAATGTCAAATGTCAATTTTGTATCTTTTTAAAATGGTTTCCTGTGACTTTTCCCACCATTTAACTATGACCTCAAAATTTATTCAAATTAATAGATAAACCCACTTTGCTAAAATATGTTGTTTTATAATAGTTAAAATTTTCTGTTATATGGAACTTTTTGAAAAGAATGACCATTTTTGAACTCTCAGGTACATTTTAAAATTATCAGCTGTCCTAAAATTATATATTTATTCTATTATAGGATACATATAGTGTTCAGCATTTTAAATAACACACTGTTCAAGTAACACATAAAATTACTTCTTTGCTTGCCAAAATAAGGGTTCAGTATTTGTATACATGAAGAAATATGTTGCTATTCCATTTTAGCAGCACGATAGATTAGCAGTCTTTCCCATCTTGAAATGCTAAATAGATATGCGATTATTGGGCACTTTTTTCCCACTTCTTTTTGTGTTGTGGATGATTTTTTTGCACAATTTTTTTAAAATCTTGACAAATTGTTGTAATATTTTAAAATTCAATTCCTTTCCTACAACATCTAAATTAAAAAAACCTCACAGCTCTCATATCCACAGTGATTGGGCTGCCATTGTGTTTTTACTGATTATAGACTGCAATGAAATATGAAAAATTGGTATTATTCAGTTATTGTTATGATGGCATATTAATGCTTAAATGAACTTGTCCGGAAAATTTAAAAATTGGCTGCAAAATAATTTTAACTTCCTACTCTTGCTTCTTCAGGCTGCTGTTCATAGCTCCAAGCTCTGCTCACATGGAAATTTACCAGGTCTTTTTCTTCTCTACTTTAATTTTAAATATAGGGTCATGTTTCATTCTACAATTGTCTTTCAGTTCAAAAACTTAAGATTTAAAAATATCAACTTTTCTGACAAAAACTCAGATGATATGCATTCTCCTTACCGGAACACTCGTCGTAACATCTAACACTAAGTGACCTATGCCCACTGTTTTCAAAAACAGCAAAAAGTTTTTAGCAGTCCAGAGGGAAACAGCTGAAGTCTACGACTGTCTTGGTTTTCAGCTCATCTTCCCCACACCTAAATAAAAATCCAGAATATCAGAATAAACTTTCAAGTCCTTTTTCAAATCCTTTCAGACTGATATACAGGAAGATGTGTTTTTTAAAAAGAACAATGCAAAACATGTTAATGCAAATCACATATTGTCTCCCCAAGAGTTTTGATAGGACTTCCTTGTAATTGCAATTTTCTGCTCTTTTCCAGGAAACAGAAAAAGCATAAGACAGCCTGCCTTGTCCCAAACAATTTATTGTTTGCTTCCCACTGCTTAAAGAAATATAGGTAACATGCATATGCATGATACAAAGAACCATGCAGCCACATAACAGTTGCTCAATCTGATGAGCGACTACATTAAAGATTAGTTTCCTGACCACACAGGCAAGCTTGTTTAGACCATCCAGCACATCAGAGGAAGCAGGAACACGTGATCAGAGCAGAAGAAAATGAAGTCACGTTTTCGACAGCAGGCTGTAGAGAATTTTTATGTTCAAAATAACCAAGGAAAGTCTGCAAGAACACAGACTTCCTGCCATTGATTATATTGTGTTTGATAAAAATGGCAAAAATTGAATTCCTGAGCTGTATGGAAACAAGGAATTGTGTGTATTCCTCCCAAGAAACGGAGATTTGTATTTAAACCTTTTATATGGTCAATCAGTTTCTATTCAGTGAAGGGCAGAAAATAATTTCTAACAACAGAGAAAGTTTTTAAAACAGTTACTCGGGTGTTTTCTTAATCAAAGATGCACGATGAATTCTCAGATAAACTCCTACAACCATTTTATCACAGTATTTAGATTAAGGAAATTGTTTGCCATGAGCTTGATGGCACTTTGGTCGAGAGATTGTTGTTAAATCTTTAAATTGATAAATAGTTGAACAGTTCTGAATAGTCCAAGGTAAGAACTGATCAATTTGAAATATAGAGAAAATATTCTTTTTCTTTTTCTAAACCATGAAACACCGTATATTATTAAGGAAAATCATTAAAGCATGATTTCATCTCTGAAAAATCAGTCAGTAGATGTAGCTCCATGAAGTCTCAGGATTTTTATGGTGGAGAGAATCCATAGTACATGAACAAATCCTAGAGTAAAAGTCTGGGGTTTACTTCTGCTATTTCTTCTAATTCAATCTTTCGGAGTCAAAATGAGATCTTTGTATCTTTTCTATAATCCTCAGCAATATAATAACAGTAGGCCAAATTTTTCTCTCAGGGACACCTCTCCAACTTTACACAAGTCAATCAAGATGCAGCCAATATCTTACATCATAAAGTTACACCCTGCTGTAAAAGGCAGTGTATAGCTACGCTGACATAAGAAACCAAAGAACAGATGAATGCCCTTTCCTCAGTTATTTACAGTTTTATCACTTCTTTTCAGAGAACAGTTGGTTCCTAGACAGCTTTTGGATAGTCGGAGCAAGGAACAGTGATTCATGTCCCCTCTCTGATCTAATCTGGACAATTACTTTTATTAGTCAGTAAAGATTATTTCCTGCCCTACTGGTTAACGCTAGAGTTGCAGTTCAGTAATGCTGAGTAGTAAAGAGAGTGGGCTAACTTCTCTGTTACAGCCTCCAAAGTTAAGAAAAATACTGTGGTAATACACAGGTTTAAAAATACTTGGATTCATGTGAAAGAGGAGATGTTTGCTATCCAAGTCTAGGTGGCATAAGAAGGGTAATATTTTCAATAAATAAATAAATATGATGCTAATTAGACAGGAGAAAATGATCTATGGAGTAAGAATGTGACAGCTTTACAAAGTCACATTTCAATGTGTAGCATTTTAGATAGCAAAGAATGAGGAAAAAACGTTTCAGAAAAAAATAAGTGCTGAAGTAACTGAAGAATCCCAACGTGGTTTTTAAAAAAGTTTTCATTTTGTATACAACAAAATGCAGGCAATACTGTTTCAAAATTGAAAAAAAAAATTAAGAAGTTAAATGTAGTGTAAAAGAGACAGTTAGAAAATTAAGGAATAAAATTTAAACATTTTAAGGAATCTTTTATAAACATAACCAGAGTTCTCAACTTTCAGATCAACAGCAGGACAATTATCTGAAATGCATATATGACCTTGTAACTCCCAGTATGGATTTCCTCCTTATGTCTTATTGCCTTCAGCAGGAAGCACAAACAATAACAGTAAATTCATCTGGTTTTGATCCATACAAGGTTCAACAATACAGTAGGATTCTCTGTGGGGTACAAGTGACTACACTGTACTCCTTGGGAAGATTATTTGCATGAGTACTGTGTATTGTGCTCCTTAGTGATGCTGTAAAATTTCTCTAAACTATTTTTCAGGTGTTTTGAGGACATGTAAGGCAGAATAATATTGTAAGCATGCATCTAAACTGATAACATAAAAATATAGAATACCATTAGACTTGATTCATAGAATGTAGGAACTTTTATATTTAAATTAAAATGGGCTTCATTCTCTCTTCTTTTTTTTTTGCTTTGGTTTGTCCTCTGATGGAGAAAAGAAATATTCACCTAGGGAAGTGCAAATTGTAAGATCACAGCACACTAATGCAACTTTATTACTCCCCAATTTTACTCATTAAATAATATGAATTGTCATAAATTAAGGGATCAAACAAATAAGTACAATAAACCAGTCCTGAATTAACCACATCATTTCAATCTTGGAGACAAAACAAACACTAGTTTCATTTTTGTGGAAACAAACTTTATTTGTCTTCCTTAATAAATAGAAATTCAAGCAGAAGTCTGAGTAATCTGCTCCTGTTTTTTTCTGTCCTTTTCAAATATAGGTTATCTGTTTTTAAAGCTTAAACAACCCTCTACACTACTAAATATCAGACACTTCTTTATAGATAGTGTACAATTATGCTTGGTGGACAGTCTGAAAGATTGTATAACATTTCTATAAATGCAAAATGTATTGCTACTTAAGTCTAACTTCCTATCCGTGTACTATTAGACAAGCTATATTTATCTATTATGCTGTGTAAATTAAACAATCCAATTCTATTATTAAAATGCTGTACTATAAGCAGTGGCACTAATGAAACTGAAATTTCTACAGATTTTATTCTCTTCCTGAGTTTCCCTCCTGCAGCCAAACCAGCACGCCACATACTTTCACCTACCCATCACGTTACCTGGGCTTACCCTAAATTCCCCTAATTCCTTCTCATATCTCCTACCTGCCTCTGTCTGAATCAGCAGGTGGGCATCACAGAGAGCATCAGGTGACTGGTTCAGAGCTGCACACAGTGTGATTGGCAAATCAGGACCTGTGTGCAGGCTCTCCACTGGCTTGAGCAGTACAGACAAAATGATCTGGACTTGTTCCTCCTTTTCTCTCAGGGAGAGAGCAATTACAGGAGCCAGTTTTAATTTTCACAAAATGTGGAAGACCTCAGTGTGTTTGGGACCATCATTTTCCTGTTTCCCATTTCATGCGGTTGAAACTGTTTGGTAAATTCAAATAATCTTAGAAAGCAGTAGGGTAGATGTTCCAGCCCAGCATCTCCTGTCTAGTCTTCTCAACTATAATCGGTTTTGCATTTTCATTCCCTGGGGACAGTGTCACACACAACACAGATATGCTTTCTAATAAGGACCTCTGGGACTGTGGATAACATAAGTGAGAGCGTCTTCCCTTCACTGATGAGGGTTGCTGTGCATGGCTGATGACAAGTGTCCTTTAACATTTATCAGTCATCTTCTTTGACCTTTACATACTGCCATCAGCAGTTGCTTGCAATTGTTGCAAATCAACTTATGAAAAAATATTCCTGTGCTTACTTCATGCTTACTAGTGGAAGACATAGACTTCTCTCCGAATTTTACTAACTCATTGCATGAGGGTTGCTAACTCATTACTGAGGGTACAGATACACTAGGACCACAGAACAATGGGCAATGCATGTTTTGTAATTTTTAAAATTGTATTCCACATGTAAAAATTGGGAAGTGGAGAGCAACAAAACACAGCAAAAAGAGGTAATTATATTTCAGTGAAGATCTTAACTGAAAGCAATGTATTTTATGTGGTAATATTTACATTATTAAAGGATAAAATTGGTTAGACAATCTTAACTTGGTTTAAATTGTGATCCAGACTGCACAGAAATATCTCTTCAGTCCTAGATTTTTAAGAATTTCATAAACTGCTTTCTCCAAGCAGAACCAACAAATTCACAATTTCAATTTAAATTGAATCCTATTAATCTGTATTTAGACTATTTAATTTATCTTGGCGAGATGAAGAATGAATTATTAATAAGAAACAACAAAAGGTTTATTCTTGTGCTTAAATGGAAAAGGAATGAAGCCACAATGCTTCCTGTTTTTCCCCTAATTACACTTACCACTATTTACATTCTTCTCAGTTCTAGTGCTCATCATGTGTTATAGGTTATAGTTCTTACCTTCCATATGTGTAAATGAAATTCTAGAATAAGTATTCAGATGAACTACTTAATTAACATTTTTTTTCTAGCACTTCTTTGTGCTTAAGTGGGAACTGAGTTTTACCCTCATAAAATGATTTTGTCTAATCTGATTCGTGGCCGTTCTTAATCTATATGGACTATTCCTGTCTAGCTTTTTTCATAAACAGGATTCCATGATCGAACTTCAGGCCTGTGTTCTGTTAAATAGCTCAGTTGTAACATTTGGAATATATCTCAAGCAGATATGCAGGGCAGTGTCTCTAAGTGATAAAAAGATGAAACATCTAACATTTTAATTTGCTGGTAAGTATTCCAACTTTTAAATTTCTGAAAACTGGAGTAAACTATTAAAGGCTCAAAGAGAAATGCAGTGTAGAGGGACTTGTTAGTGGAAAGCAAGCCCTGGAGTGCTACCTTTCTGATTAAGATAACACTCAGTAGGGAATCTGTTTTAAGTTACTTAGGCTGAAGGAATAAATGCCATGGGAAGGATAAAATAAATTCTTGCTAAACAAATGTACAGCAAGTGTAGGAGTTAAAGGCCAGCATAATAAGCACAAGAACTAAGTGAAGATCACGAAGGGAAAGATTCGAAGAAGTGTGGGAGGCAAAGAGAATAAGAAATGAATATCATACTAAAACATTCAAGCCGAGCCACAGATTTAACTGTGGACTTGCAGCAAGAATGGAAAGCATTTCTGAAAAAGATGAAGGAAAGAACTTAAGTATTAGATTTTAAAACATTGAGAATAAAATCATAAGCAATGACTAGAAATGATCAAGGAATCAAAAGTCCATATCATGAAAGGGTCATTAGAGATAACATATTGAAACTGAAAAAAGAGCATTTAGAAAACAAAAACTTATATACAACAGACAGAGGAAAATGTCCATGTAAGTAGTTTTAGATGGAATATAATTTATAATACCAGAATAAAAAATTGGCCCTGGGGCTATGTTTTGAAGTTTATAAACTGTAGATATCTTTCTTTTCCATATGATGACCACATATGTGTGCAGAGATATTTAGGAGCTTACAGTTACTTGTGTGTTATGAATCTCTGTTTCCATTCATTGTTCTGTGCCAAACTGTTATCTTTGTATTATCAGTAGGTTTTCTATAATATTCCTGTTGGATTTACGCATGGAATGACAATGCAATGGAAACTATCAAAACAGAAGCTTCATTGGCTTAGTTAGTCAGTTGAGAATAGATATCCATTGTATAGCTTATTTCTTCCCTCTTTAACAGTCTTACATGAAAGACTGTTAAAACTACTGTTGTCTTGATTTGTACCTTCTCTGATACCTTGTACTTAGTTTTAGGACAACTCACATCAAAAATTCATACTAATGTTACCTTTTTTCCCATGTAAACATCTCAGAATTATTTTTTTCTTCTACTGCTGGGCAAGAAACTGGAGGAAACCTTCCTTTGGCCTTTCTGGGAGGCTGTTCTTGCCTATGCTACACTGGGAAGCGGTAGGAGTCACTTTGAAAGCTGAAGTGACTCAGAGCATCCCTGAGTACATAGGAAGGTATTTTGTGGAATTGTTTAACTTCTTCTACGCTGCCTCCTCACAACTATCAACACTGAATGCCAAGTGTGTTAACTGAATTTTCTGTGTTGTGAAATTCCAGAGACACCAGTGCTTCACACAGCTCTGGTCAAATACTTGCCTTAAGGGACAAACCAATACATGTATTTGCCTTAAACCTTAAGGAAAAAGAAGCTTTTGTAATGTGCGATTACACTGACCTTCTTCCTTATCCTCTGAAAAATATCATTAGAGGCAGAGGAGTGAGCTTTCCCTTTCACACAAGTTGAGACTAATTGTGGGAGCTGCTAAGATATACTGCCAAACAGGCAGACTAAAGATGTCTTTCTTTCTCTTCCCACGGTTATGTTAAAATTTTTTGTCTGTTTTCCAGGAACTGAACATTGTACCCTGTTGAGGGCAATAAAGTCAGTCTTTACGGTCAAAGTTTTTTAGTTTACCAAGTACATTTGAAAAGGAAACAGAAGCTTTCCTCTCTTCTATTCTCCAAGCCTTTTCATACTTTGCTTCTCAGAAAGAGCCCATTTCTGCTTTCTTCTCTAGTGTAGTTACTCGCTGTGTTATCAAGTCTTACTGTCCTTGAAAGCTTCCTCTAGCAACATTATACGTCACCAATCTTTTTCAATCTTGTGCATGTGTATGTTTTCCTATTTGTCTTATCTTTATTCAGGTACTAAGAAAGCACCATGCCTAAACTATTTTCCTTTTAACAGGACCTTTACTACGCTTGTTACTATTTCAGTGCTTCTTTCTGTTTGTCCGATCTACACCAAATGTTGGATTGCGCTATGGAAAAGTGACCATTCATTGTCCACGAGGGCTGTGTAAATACAGACCCTCACAGACCCTAATCTATGTACAGATTCTCAAGACTCTAGAAGGGAGTCCCTCTTCTTAAATGTGTTATCCCAGAGGTGCTGCCACTATCAGTGATTGACTTGACCTTGGCCAGCAGCTAATCCACCTTGGAGCCAGCTGGCATTGGCTGTATCAGACATGGGGGAAGTTTCTAGCTCATAGAAACCACCACCGTAGGCTTCCCAGCTACAAAATCTCGTTACACAAACCCAACACAGTGCTTCCCAGAATAGACAGGAGTGCTGTATGTAAAAAGAGGACAGAGTAACTTGAAAAAGAGGAGGGATTCAGAGCCTAGGGCTGTAATAAAAGGGAATGAGAAGCACTTGAATTTGGTGGTGAAAAACAGAAGCATGAGATTAACAGCAAAATAACAACATATCTAAAGAATGTCATTAAAAGTGTCAACAGACAAAGAAATACATGCCCTACATTGCAAAATAATGACTGAATTAAACACTTCTATTCCCTTAGAAACTCTATAGGAAAACAGATTCTAAACCTAAGCATGTAGAATAGTGAATACAGGATTTAAATTGACAGGGTCACATATTTAAATGTAATTTAAGTGTATGCTTAATGCTCATATGGAAAATTAAGCAGCCTTTACCTTCATTTCTGTTGTAAACTCAGTTTATGAATAATAACTGAGAAATGTAAAACCAGACTTGTTTTCAGATTAAGAGACACATTTTGTGAAATGGAAGTATTTCTGTCTCTGCATTAATTATCTGGAAAAATTGAAAGTCAATATTTTTCATTTAACATGAAGAAACCATTGAAGTCCTACAACTCCCTAACATTTTTTAAGTTGGTGCAACATCATTACTATCTTCTTCAACAGAGTATCCACTGATATAGATGGAGAAGGTTCTGCCTGCAGGACACGGCCTAGTACTCAGACCTGATTTCATAGGAAGCTTTAAACAGCTCTACTCGAAATGAGGGGGGTTATATGCATTGTGAGTTTTACCAAGTTTATTGACTGAGCAAGTAAAACCATGATACTTCTGTCCATTCACATCACGAAGTCACCTCAAATTCAGAGAATAAAGGTGTTAGGTTCTAACCTTAGGCAGCTCTCACAAAGACCTCCAACCAATGTAAAGTCACCAACTCTACTTTGCTAAACTCCAGTTGACACACAACTGACACACATGACATTTGTATGTGTCAGGATGGATCCTGCCTCTCAAAAGACCAAAATCATGTATACATTTGATTACTCGGGTATTCGACTGACCTTAAAAATAATTTCCATGACCATAAGGACATATGTGAATGATTTTCTGGACAACACTGTGATGTTCACTACCGAGATCAATCCTCAAATAAAGAAAGAACAGAAAACATTGGAATATGCTATCAAAGTATTTTTAAATTATTCCTTTAAAAAGAACTAGTGAAAATCTACCTATGCAAATAAAGACAGTATCAAAAGTCTTCGATCTCTAAAAAATCCATAATGAAAGCCTTTGAAATTTGATATCTGTCTGTGTATGATGTTCCTTATCAAATATATTTTATATACTTGATAAATCCACATATATATTTGATTACATTTCAAAACACAAGTATATGTACTGAAACTGGAGAGAGGGGAAATAAAATTTTGAAAGCACTGAAAAAAATGTCTATGGATACAATGATTCAAAGTAAAAGTAAGCAAAGAGCAAAGAATCTTTGGGCTACCCATGAGCTATTGAAAGAAGTGCATAGTAAAAGTATTTTATATATCCCATTTTGTACTTGATGGTATTACAGTGAAATCTGCAAGGAGTTGGAAATCTGCACTGCCTCTGTGATGTAGACCTGAGGTGCAGTGAAACTGGGTGGTTCTTGTTCCCCTTTTAGAAATCTGCTTTTTCTTTTTAGTTTGAAAAATCTGTCCAGACCTACCGACTACTGTGTAAGACCACTGATCACCACCTGCCCATCCTTCCACAGACCTGTGATATTCATGCTTCTCAAGAAAGAAGAAAAAGATCAATCTCCGGGCAGCATGCAATGCAAGAGCTGCAATTTACTGAAAGCTTACAACGGCCATTCGCAATGGTTAGTGTGCATTCAAACAGGGATAGGCAGAATTTAGGGGGGAAGGGCCCTCCCATACTGCACTACATGAATGCCTCATCATTGGAATGTGGATAGACGGCTATGCAATGCATTCATATGGGATACTTAAATACATGTGATAAAATAATTTACGAATTTTTTTTCCCACTTTTGCCAGTGTAGTTTTCCTTGAATTGAAGCCTTCCTTACAGAGTGGTGTAAATAGATGGTATCCTGATTAGGAAGTCAACTACTTCTCATGATTTGAAAGAACACAAAATGCCTTGATTGACTTGCATATACCTTCAAGTGAAACTGGTAGGGATTGTATCCCTTCAAGGTGAGTAAAATGCAAAAATAATAGACTTTGAGAAATATAAGATAATTTTACGACTTTGAGAAATGCAAGATAATTTTAATTTTTGCAAGGAAAGACACAACAGGGAAAGGGCTTTATATCCACCCTACATGCAATTTTATTTTACCTTGTGCCTATAGAATTGTGAACTATCCTTTTGTGTAGTGAAAGCAAAAAGCATAGTTCTGATTCTGTTAGTGTTGTGTTTTCAAAGTCCCCTTCTGGAAACAGTCTTAAACACAGTTTTAATAAGCTTTGCTTTACTCCAGCAGATTCAGTCACGCTGTGCACAGAACATAAGACAGTCAGCTGAGGAATGATAATAATTCTTTCTCTCCATGGGAGCCCAGAATATGCAGCTCAGTGCCAATAAGGTAACTGCTCCCAGAAAGACACCTTCCAAAGGAGGACAGCGGAACCCAGATTTCTTGCTATTTAAAGTATTCATAATTGATGTGTGGTGTGAGATGGCTGTGTTCTTAATCACAGATTTCACCATGACACAAGAAATAAATTCCTGTGTTTTATCTTTTTTTGCCTTTCTCTGCCTTTAATTAGTTGTTAAGTAAGCATTTCTTTTCCAGTGGAATTTTGCTTCTCTTTCTAAATAACTGAAAACAGTGTAGCTGTAAAAGACTCAGAACAACACATCAACATGATATTCCATGGGCAGATGGTGTGCTAACCTAACCTTGTTTATCATTAGACCACATCCTGTGACAAGGTTTTTTTGTAATGACTGCAGTAGACCCAGGTTTTTCAGGGATTACGTTCCTCCCTTCTTATTCAGATAACACAACTTCTAATTCAGATAATTTCTAATTCAGATTAATACAAAATTTGTTTAAAACACTTGGTTAATTGGTTTCTATTTGAAATGTATTTGGAATTTATTATCCCAGAAGTTTCAAGCCAATAGTATCTGTAGTAGGTATAAACACATTATTTTTATACACTGAAAATACAGAAATTATCCTTTATATTACATATTTACAGATTTTTTTTCCCTATTAAAAAAGCAGAGCTATTATTTAGTACGTTACATTCTTTTTCTGTACAAAGATTTTTCAACTCAAACTATACATATATTTCAAATTCAAATCACGTATATCTTAATGTTTCCATCATTCTTGACTCTTATACTTTTATTAGTTTTTTGAGTTTCATTCTCCTCCAAAATTCTACTGAATAAGTAGGAGTTCCAATAGAAAGTAATTTCTGTTCATAAAGTAAAAATAATATATTTAGAGAAGAGGAACAGTTATTTGTTTTTCTATGAAAACCTCCTTTACAGTTTGACTAGCCCAGGTGCTGCCCTTTAAGAAGAGGCAGTGCTGAAGCTCAAGAGCTGGCAAATCTTTGCACATAGTAACTAAGCAGAAATTTCAACAGACTACAGTCCTTATTTCGGCAGTGCTTTCTATGCAGATATGGCTTCAACTGAAGTTCACACATCTGCACTTTAAAAACACAATGTCATTTTTCATCCAGTAACTAGTCCATATAAATGGATTTTAAGCTTTGTGTCAATCTGTAGTGCTTTATTTTGGCTTCAGTGTACAGATTTAAATCCCTAGCAACTGTGATACATGAAGATTCACTCATCAACTTTCAGGCTAGGAATATTATGTAGAATATATTTGTTCGATAATAGCAGATGAGTCACAACAGATAACTCAAAAGATGACCCTACAAAGATAATTTTGGACAAATTTAATCAGAAATCTTTTAAATCTAACTTTTGTTCCTAATGCATATGATGAGAAAATACATATGTAAAGCAGAGACCTCTGAATTAACACAGCGGGGTGACAGGATGTTTAAACGCTTTTTCTAGGGAATGTAAGACTTTTGGGTTCCAACCTGCAGATTGCCATCTTCAGCAAGTACTCAGACTTTATGCAGCCTTGCAAATCCTTCAGTCCCAAGTCCTTTCTTCAATCCTGTGACCCTTGTTATATTACAATTATCCTTACCTGTACTATGAGACAATCTTGGCCTCCAGCAGAAGCTTCCTACACCCTTACTTCCCCCGAGAGGTTCATGGCCATTATTAGCTCCTGATGGGCATCAGAGGATTACCTGGGGAGAGCACTAAGTAGCTGGTGCTAAAGCTACAGCATAGATTCTTCTTACCGTTTCTTAATCTATGTGATCAAGTCCCAGTGCTCATGTGCACGTGCACTGTTTTATTAAAAATATAGATGATCTCTTAGAGCGTTACTGCATGAGGCTCTCTGTAGTTTTTTCTTACAATCCTTTAGGTCTACAATCTCTTATTTCTTCCAACAGCTGTCTCCAGCATGCTTCCAAGATAAGATTGGTCTAAACAATCAGCTTTGAATAGCACAATCCCTGGCCGGAGCAGGAACTGCTTTAATATGATTCTTACAATTACTTCTTCAGAAATGCAATGTATATAGAGAAAAACAAACTCAGAATGCTTAATGTTTGTTATGCTGTTAGGTCCATAGCCTCCAAATCAGCATTTGAGTCACCCCAGTATCTGCCCCCGTCTATACTCTGCTATATTGGTATATATGTTAGTGATTTAATTCGATGCAGAATGCACCAAAAACTGTTGTTTTGTATTTCAGGGAAATTCAGCAATACAGAGAGGATAATGAAACAAACCAAACTAGTCTGAGCGAGCTCTCTAGCAAGTTGAAAGGAATAATGTATGTGCTGGAGAAAAGAAAAATTCTCTCCTCATAAGAACACACAGCAGAGAGTTGCAGAAGCAGAACTCCTAACTCACATTTGCAGAATGGAAGTATGACATATTAGCATCTGTTTATGCAATGCTACATCTATTTTAATTGCATAGTTCTTCCTATCCTAGCATCCTGTTTTCATTTATACTTTGCTAATCTCAAGCTGTTCAGGCTGGCATTTCCTGTGTTGGATATCTGTCTCAAAATGGAAAGTTTTGGGATAAGAAATTTAACAATTTCCAGACTGAGATTTTCCCATGTAAAGAAATTATTCAGTAATAGTTATATTTAAGAACCTCTCATTCTTCCAGATATTTCAACAGAATTTTGGATTTTACCCTGATATCTTGATACCTACTGCTTTCAGTGAAAAATCACTCTTATATGGCAAATTTATTTTTATCTGTGAAGAACCACATTCTTCACATAATTCATTGAGACTTGATTCAGAATTATCCAATGAATACATCTCTACTGAATGTAATTTGTGCAAAAAGGGTCCTACCTGTATCTGGACAGTACAAACATTTTTGTACAGATTAGCTATGCAGAATTTTACTGGACACATTGCTTGTAAGCATTATCTTGTGTTTTCCATGTTTTTCATACAATATTTAATTCTGCAGTTCCTAGGCTGTTTTTTAAGGAGGAATGGGGGCTAGACAGTGTCTCAGGGCCATTGTGTATGAAACGGAAGAACTACTAGGATTGTTCCGTGAACAAAGCTACTGGGTGGAAATGTTCCCTCAGTCACACACTGTGATTAAGAATTTAGCATGGTTTTGCAAGACAAAACCAAAGTGGGAGAATTCCACCCCATCTCTGCTTCAGATTTCCTATGTGATACATGAAATTCTCTCAAACTGAAAGTTTCATAGATAATGATTAACTGTTCATTAACTCTGTCTGCCCTACAAATACCTCAGGCTGTGTTTTATAGAACAGATCAGCACTTGTACCTGCAGGTCCCTCTCCTCACAGAGTTTTCTCAAGTTGGTCAACACTGAGTAGTAAAAATCCCCAATAATTTTACCCCTAGTGTTTTTTTGTCCCTGCTATTGTTTCAAGAAAAAGGATAGTTACAGAGGATACTTAGCAGAGTTAGTAAAAAACTTCCTCAGGGAATTTTAATTACAAAATATGAATTTGACATGGTCAAAATAATTTATGAGATAATATCACTTCCATCAAAACTTTCAACAGGAATGAGGTTGGCCCTCGCTGTATGTAATAGTGGATAATTTATTGTGAAATTAAAAAAAAAGGGAAAGTGAAACATTAAATAATATAAAAAATAGCAGAATTATAACTTATTGTGTTATAGAAGAAATTGCTGTACATACATTTTGTTGTAATCCACTTTTCATATACTGAATATCTGCAAATAAAATAAATTACTGAAATTACATGTTTCTCTCTTGATCTTCTTTTTCTAGATTGCGTGAGACAAAAGGAGATGCATTTCTTTGTTGGAACCAATATTTAAACTAGTGTATCTCATATGGCAAGAATGTCCCCTTTTCTTGTGCCAATAGACCATGCATCGGTCTACAGGCTGGTGAAACTTGTCCCCTCCTTGAGAAAGCTGAAGAAAGGAGGGTTTTAGGAACCACTCACATAGACTGTATCTTCAATAGGTTTCCAGACAGGGCTGAATCAAGAGTGCATCCAGGTCCCAGAGCAACATAGTGATGCTGGTTTCTTTAGCTGTATCTACTTCCATTCACATATAAACAGGTATATGATTTCTACTGGTCTTGCTGCAGGTTGTATGATGCAACTTTAGTGTGGGATCTGCAAACAAAACATGTAAGCTTTTGCATCACCTGAATATCACTGTTTTTCCTACCTGAGATGACATAAATGACTCTCCTTAACTAACTCTTTGATTCAGAATAAGGTATATTGGAAAAGACTATTTTGTTGAAAGAAACTTGTTACTGTAAATTGTTCAGCACTTGTTAGGTAATACCTCATTAGATTATATCCAATTTAAATATTATCATACTGTGGAAGAATCTGCCTACGTGTCCCCACAGTGCATTACTATTTTCTGTTCCCCTAATTGTTAGAGCATTACTAAATTAAAAATTTTGGCTTTTAAGTTGTGATAAATCACACAATACTTTGGGTTAGAACCATGATGAAAAATAACTGTTAAGAGAAGTAATGCAAAACATATTGATATTGCTCATCAATCATTAACGTGAAAGATATGCTCGATACCTTTCATGTGTATATGTCTCAATAAGAAAAAACAACTTGTAGTTTTAGGAAAGTTTTAGTTAGCAGATGTTCAGGTTTGGTTTATACTAGCATTTTTAATATTTTCATTTACATATATACATGATATGCATGTAGTCTAGAACATTCCTCTTAAAATTGTGAGGCATATCCCTTATGAGAACAGCTACATGTCTATTCTTCATTTGCACTGAGAAAATTCTAAGGGAAGTTTCTGCACCTTCATTCTTTTCCAGTGGCCAGAATGAATACTAAAATAGTCAAGGATGTGAGGAAGTTGACAGTTCCTTATCTACACACCTGACAGTATTTGTAACGACGCTAGTCCTGTTAAATAGTTCAATCTTTCATAAACAACAGATCATCTGTCTGAAGCATTTATATGAAGAAGTTTATTAAGCTGAACAGCAAAAAATGTGGATTATAAAGACGTTACAGCAAGCTCATGTACATTTGGATGAAGTCATATTTTTAAAGATAGCTTTATTTTTTTGCTTTGCTTTATAATGAGGCAGTATATAAATATACTAATATAAATATACTAATTACCTCAGCATATGTTCCAATTTTATTTTATAATACAATTGAGAATCCTACAGTGAACTGGTTTATGTTCCTCTAAAACTGCAAATATTGAAACAAAGAATATGTTTGTTAGCATAACTTACCCGTGGATCTGCAACTAAATTTAATTTAAAAATACAGCTTTACTATACACTTTTGCAGCCTATGTCTGTATATTGTTCTAGCCAATGTGGATTTAGATAAGAAAAAATTGTGGTTGTATGAACTCACCTCCTATCTGTAATGCAAAAAAATTGATTCTAAGATTGTTATTTGAGTGTATGACTTAATCTAAAAAACTAAAGACCAGACTAGCATTTTGCAAGTCTGATAAATATTTTATCATTTGTAAGACTTCACAGAGGAACTCTGAGAATTCAACTAAGGTCATTAACTGGGAGATTTCACTAGTTGCTTCTCTTACACAGTGGCTCAAACCCTTCTGTTTGCACACTCTTTTTCAAAATTCCCTTCAGAACAGATGTACCACCACTCGGGCACGCCTAAGATCTCAGTATAGATGTGGACATAAAGGATTGCATTAATCTTGCCTAACTTTTCATACCTACAGCATTTATCTGCAGCTAATCTAATCACTCCAACTCTGTCATCAAGGACAGGAATAGACACTTATGGAACATAATTTGTCTCACTTTTAAGTGAATGTGAAATAGGCCAAATTTTCTCACATTAAATTTTTTCACCCACAAGAGTGCTACAACTTGGAAGGTAGGCAACAGAAGATGTAAAGACAAGGTGAGGGAGGACAGATTATAAAAGCTTGTGATGGGTTAGCTTTGACCAAATGCCAGGATCCCACCCAGCTGCTCCCTCACGACCAACCCCTCCACAGCAGGGCAAAGTGCAGAGAAAATAGGAAGGACAGGAATTCAAAAGTTTATGGGCCAAGAAAAAAAGACAAGATCATTTATCAATTACTTTTGCAAGCAAAAGAGACTCAATGTGGGGAAAATTAATTTTAATTTATTGACAATTTCAATACGTTTTGATAGTGAGAAACAAAAAGTCAGCCATTAAAATGATACCCTTCCTACTTCTTTTCCCAGACTCCACTCCTTTACTCCAGACGCCACTGGAGAGGGCATGGGGAATAGAGGTTGTGGTCAGTCCATGGCAACTCCTTCCCTCTAGTACTTATCCCCTTCTACAGTGTGGGCTCTCCAGAGGCTGCAGTTCCTTCGGGAGATATCCTCATGCTCCAGCGTGGGGTCCTCAATGGGCAATAGTGTGGATATTTCCTCTACCACGGACTTCAAAGGCTGCAGGCGGATCTCTGCTCCAGCACCTAGAACACCAGTTCTCCCTCCTCCTTCTCTGACCTCAGTGTTCACACTGATGCTTTTCATATCCTTTTGATAATTTCTCATTGCCTGCACAGTGATTTTATTCTTTCTTGAATACGTTTTCCCACAAGTACCGTCACCCTGGCTACAGGGTTCAGCTGTGCCCTGCAGGAGTCAGTTGGACCTGCCTGGAACCAGCTTTGTCCAGCATGGGGCAGCCCTGGCCTCTCCTCACAGAGGCTGCCCCTGCACCCTTGTGGCCACCACCTTGAAGACTACACCCAGTAAAAAGCCCAGTAAACAATTTGCATTATTTATGCCTGATTGCAGAAAAAATTGGTAGGCAGTAGAGTGGGACTGGAGTCAGTTTATCAGGTACCGCACCTTGCCAGTTATGTTTTCCAAAACCAACTACAAAATTATTATCTTTCTGTTCTTCCATCATTCATTTTAATATGTGATTATTTATAATTGCTTGTTGAGAATATAGTTGTTCCCATGTTGTCATATAAATTCTGACATGTTGATGATCAAAAAAGATCAAGTATTCTTGCAGTGAAACATCCCTCTGCATTGTACAAGTAAGTAACATAAACAATTAATATAATGATAGACCTCTTAAGAGATGGTATGGTTTTGCTTATATGTGTACATAGTGTTATTACATGTTCAAGCTGCTCTTGTCTCTCTTTCACACACATTGTACCTCCCTGGTGCTATTTCTTCTATGCTAATATTAAGTTCTGTCTCAGAGATCATTGGTGGGAAATGATATGCCCTGAAGTAATTCTTGTATTATCCTTTTCCAGTCAAATCTACTTTTTTTGGACCTGTTTTTTAATCCTTCAGCAGCTCTATATATCCA
Source organism: Geococcyx californianus (assembly GCA_013389885.1). Taxonomy (NCBI): domain Eukaryota; kingdom Metazoa; phylum Chordata; class Aves; order Cuculiformes; family Neomorphidae; genus Geococcyx; species Geococcyx californianus. The sequence goes on from VWPV01020461.1 coordinate 31,762, forward strand.
TATCCTCACATTTTTCTCCACCTTACTTCCTTGCTGCAGGTGCTGGGTACCTTAAGTAATTCCTATTCTTTCCTTGAATCCAAAAGAGAGGCAGCGGCAGCAGAAGGGCATCTTATGTTCACTTCCCCCTGCTGTAGTGCTACTCAGCAGTTGTCCCGACACAGACTAGGTAGTCAGAGGTTCAGGAGCCATGTAACACATAAAGCAAAATAGTCTTGTCTATTCCAAGTGCTCAATTCCAAGATCAATAGAATTTAAGGGAAATATGAAGAAAAAGCTTTGTTTTGCCTTCAAAAGTGTTTTACATGCTCTGCTTCCAGTCAGATCTTCAATATAACTGTCATACATCATTTTGAAAAAAACATGTATACAATAATCTACAGAGTGGTTAAAGGACATTTTCCTCTTAAGCTGCTGTTTTAAAGACTTTTATAAACTAAAAATTATTGCTTGGTTTGATGACCTTTCTTAAGGCATGTTTTGAAAGGCAAGGTTATTTCTTTTCTTTGACTCAAGGAGTGGTTTGATAAAATTAAATGTTTCTGGTTTAGAGCTATCTGAGTAGGAAAAAAATTACAGTTTCATGCTTTGGAAAAAATGTTGAGATGCTTATTTGCACTAAGTACCGCAAAATGACAATTTTATTTTCAAATTTGTCAGTCACAGAAAAGTAATTGCATTTGAAAGAAAAGCTGTTTAAGGAAAAAACTTTCTACTTGAAAACCGCATAAAGTGCAAGATGGAACAGGTCCCTCAATTTCCAAAAAAAAAGAGATATGCTCTTAGTGACATTTAGATGCATGTGTATGTAGATGCCTGCAATTAAGTTCTTTATTTTGTATACTGGTTTATTGTCAATCATTCTGTTGTATAACCTTCCTGCTTCTCAATGATGTAGGAGGCAGAGCTAACAGGAGAAGAAAAATTGTACTTGAAGTTATTTCATTTCTCTTATAATATCTTGCCCTTTGTTGCATATAACTATACTGTAATTAAAACAGTCAGGTTGAAACTGCCTGACCGATTTTCAGAGCATAATATAGCTCCTGTCCTAAAAGAGATAAGAATTCAGTAACCGTTAGGATCATGTAATTAGGTAGTGCATCGTCTTATGAAGATTATTACAGCAAATAATTAGGTTTATAAATTATAACAGCTATCACTGTGCTTGCAGTTTCTAATTTCTGAGTTTTCTAATTTGTAATCCTATCATTCTTTTACTATTCTTTTATAATCTTTTTTGATTAATCTGACTATATATTGGAATTGTAAATTTGATATAAATTTTCTTTAGATTGCCTTTTTGCATAGTAGTGGTTTAGTTCGTAGTACTCCTTGAGGTATACAGAACTTGAAAAAGTTGTCTGGGAACATGAAATAAGTCACTTCACCTGATAGCTCTCTTATGGTGCTATTGTAAATGCATGATAAGAATAACAATAAAATCAGAAATATTTTGGAAAATATATTTTTAACATTTCAGCTTTGTGCGGCTTATACATGTCAATAAGCATCTCAACTCCCTGGTTTGAAGTTCCTAATTTCACTTACTATGACCAGCCTGCAGTTTTTTTCAGGCTTCCGATTCTCCTGGAATTATATCTGAATCTTGCCTGAATTCTTCAGATTTCCTTCATCTCTTATAAATTCCTTTGGAATTATGCATTTTTCCATGTTTGCCAGTGACATATCTTCCTATCTGAAACTTATTTTCAGGTGAGAGAAACAAGGCACTGGAATTCCGTCATGTAAAAGTCATAGGAAGATTTGCCATTGACTTCAGTGACTACATTGAAATAATCTGTAATGTATGTAAATGAAAAATAAGCAACTTCATGACACTTTTTGAAACTTTCTTCCATCTTACCTAATGTCATCTATCTCCGTGCCAAGTCATGTCTAGATCACTAACCTGAGACTAGCATAGTTTTAGTGCTAAGTAGATGATCGATTTTGAGTTCCTGAGAAGCAATGTTGCTTCAATCCTGCCAGTAAAGTACCTTATTCATATGCTTTACGTGAGTTTTATAAAGATATGAAATGGCTGTTCCATGCATACCACATGTTCCTTACAAATATAAAACTCCACATTTAAATGCAACACTTCAGTGAAAGAAAAACAAGTTCTGACCTTGGTTTTGATCACTCAGATCAAATCACTCAGATTTTTCTACTGAAATGACTTCGATAAGAGTGAAATGATTTTCTCTGAGGGAAGTATCATTTTCTGCAGTGTGCAATATCTGGAATTCATTTAGTAACAAACTGTTTAATAAACCTAATACCAGGTTTTCATTCTTCTTAAACTTGGCAGAATTTGTAGAGGTACTTTGTTAGTGTGATTCTCACCTTATTTTCCTTTGCAAAGTCATGCTTTTTCTTTAGAAAGAGTTTGTTAGCTGAGTGAAACCCTCATTATAGACAAAAAAATCAATAGTATTTAAGAAACACTGAAAAGATCCTTAAAAAGTCTTAAAGAAACACAGGTCTGCTGCTGACAGAGCGGTTTAATTGTTTTCCCTCCAGCTGAACCTAAAGGTAGTTCAGAAACACAGGTTCTCTAGTTCTTAATGAAGTCTTCTGATACTGCCAACTTGAATACTGTTGAAATGTTTGAATGCATAGGAGGACCACTAAAAGAGACCTGTTTCACTGAACTGGCATTAGCAAAGTCCTTTTGAGATGAAACAAAGCCAAATCAACTTCACTTACACCCACGTGAAATATGCCAGTACACATATCATTTAATCATCAGCATGGAGGTGTCATTGCTTTAAACAGTAGGTTTTTTTTAGTTAGTGAGTTTGGGTTTGAACTCGACTTCTGGAGGCAGAAGAATGGTAGACCAAAATCATAGAAATTCAAAACTATGACCAGTTTCCTTGTCACTTAAAAATGCCCACGTGACTACTTTAGACAGTTTGTTTAAGTGGGGTATTCAAGAACAACTAGATCTCGACACTGCCACTAGAAAGGCTGAGAGAGTTGGGTTTGTTTAGCCTAGAGAAGAGGAGGCTCCAGGGAGAACTTACAGCATACTTGCAGTATTTAAAGGGAGCCTAGAGGAAAGATGAGGAGGGGCTCTTTAGGAGGGAGTGTCGTGGTCAGATGAGGGGTAAGAGTTTTAAGCTGAAAGGGGTAAATGTAGTTTAGATTTTTTGGAAGAAGACATTTTTTACTGTGAGGGTGGTGAGGCACTGGCACAGGTTGCCCAGAGAAGTTGTGGATGTCCCATCCCTAGGGGTGTTCAAGGCCAGGTTGGATGGGGGGTTGGATCTAATTAATTTTTAAGGTCCCTTCCAACTGAAACCATTCTATGGTTCTATGTTTCTATGACCTTTCTGTATCTCATCAGAGTTCTCTTTGAATACAATGAATTAAATAGCTGATCTTCTTTCATTCACTCTTTTGCCTGAGTGTATGAAGGTGCCCAGCATTTCAGAGCCTCTCAGCTTGAGAGAGAAGGAAGCTGAGGATCAAAACCATGAATCCTGTGGTGAAATGATGACAAAGCTCTACTAACAACATGAGTATAAAGCAGTTTAAGGAAAGGAGAAGTTAGAAGAGACTCATTGAGAATATTCATACTGCATAATATTGAGGTACCTAATCTAGTAGACTGGATTTGGTCTATAGCCAGGACACCAAGCAGGACAGAAGTTACTGCTTATGTCCATTAGTGGTCTAGGGTCTTAACGGTGGTATGTGATACACCCTCAAGGCATGAAACAATATTAACTGCATGTACTGTGGCTGCAAGTAGTACTTTGAAGGCATTAGAATAAGCAGTGTTAAAGGTCTAAGAATCATACCCTTGATGATTCTGTCCATGAAATTTTACACATAAGTTATTATGAGAAGGTAGGGGCTTTTTACATCTATATTACTACTTCAAAAGTCCTTCAACTGTGACGTTGCCAAACATGGCAAGAGGATCTCCAAAAGAAAAGAGAAACCATTTACTTAGGTGTTTGTGTAAGATGTATGTAATCAGAGAAACACAGAAAAAGTAGAAAAAAGTCCTGATCTTAGAACTTGAAACCTAGAGCACCAGGAAACTCTAGCCATTTTAATTCAGATTCTAGAGTAATGGTATCCCCTACAGCCGCATAAAAAGCAGATTGGAGGACAAGAAGTTAAGCTTTCAACATTTTCTCATGCAGTTTCACTGTGTGATATTAGCTGTGGATTAAATAAAACTACACTATTTTTACTGGCATATCAGGTATTGTAGGTGTTCCGGTAATTTAAGTACAAAACTGTATATTCTAGTACATAATAGAAGCTATGCCAAATAACATTTTTGATGGAGAAATTAAAGACTGGCAAGTGTATTATGATAAGATTTCCATCATTAAAAATATGTTGAAATTCATTCAATGAAGATTGTGGATTTGCAGGTCTTAGAAGATAATGCTGAACATTGTGAAAATTGCAATGGCATTTTAAATAAGAATCTGTTAAATACTCCTAATCATCTCAACTTTGAGATTTCTATATTGGTATCTCTGAAGTTATCTTCATTTTTTGACAATCTTTTATCTTTCTTCTTAAGTGTACCTGCATCTACACACAAAGATCTTTTTTTAAATGTTTCCCATGGAGCAGGGTGAGTGCTGCTGCCTCTTCGTCATGCTGCTTAGTACTCACAGTTTTAAAAGTGTTTACTTTTGTGTAGGTGGTAGTGAAATCTAAAGTTAAGTATTTGTTTTTAGCAGATACAGCATGAATAACAAAAATTTGTGGCTTTAAATGTCATCTAATTAACTTGTAATTAAATGTCAAGATTTTTTGTTTGAACTATAATCTTTAGTATCTTCAATCTACAAATAATAATAATAATAATAATAATGAAATCCTACTGATTGTTAAGTTCCTAATATAACTGCACCTGCTTTAATGGATCTGGATAATAGGATCATCCCTTTGTAAATACACATGAACAGGAACCAAAGTCTGCTAGTGGAAAGTTATGTTCTTGCCCCTAAAAACAGAGATAGGTCTTGGAAGAACTGGATTCTGGCAATTTTTTATGGACTTAATAAGGTAATGTGTCATGTATATGTCTGTCACTGGAGAATAATTAAGCTGTTAAAGACCAGATGAAGCAGTAGACCCAAGAGAATATATTTTGGATTTTGGTGTGGCTGGGCTGAGTTGGTATTTGACCTTTTATTGTGGGAACAGGTGTTGAGCCCTTCTAGGATGTGGCAATAGAACATTATCTCTTTATGGAATACATTAGCTTTGGTGTGTTGTCTGCGATGAAATGTACATAGACTGAGGCTGTAAGAGTGACAATTCATACCAGCATTAACAGGCTTGTTACTGGGGAAAATGCAAAGCAGAAGACAGAGGAAGTGAAAATGCATGTGCTTAGAAAATACAGGATGCTCTGTGAAAAAGAGCAACTACTTGAAAGTTTCTGAGTAATCTGGGTCTGGAGTGGAACAGATTTTTTAAACACAGCTGAGTTTATCTTATTTTATCCACCAGGAGAATGTGTACTCTAGCAAGGCAAAGAAATAAATTCTTTTTGATAAAATTAGAATCCAGTTCTAGAAAAGAATCATAAAAGCAAGAAAATGCAAACTAAGAGCTCAACGCAATTGACATCAGGTGTATTCTAGTGAGGCATCTCTCAGTTATGAGACTCAAGTACCAAACCAGTACCACTTCTTAAAGTACTGCCATTCAGAGAGAAAACCTCAGTCTGGGTCCCTTTTACTCTAATTTTAGTGGGGTAATTGTGTGTCCATGGGCCCAAAGACTTTTCCAAACAGATTTTTCCAGGAATCTTCCTTTTTGCTCTCTCCTCTTAAATTATTTGGGAAGGTCTTTGGTTATATGAAAAATGCAAATAAAATATTGTTTAAACTTTTTAGGGATGATTTGTCTTTTGACATCTAAAGATTCTCTGACATGTTAATTTTTTACGCTAGGTTCCTACTTACAAGCTCTATTGAATTACAATAGCTTTTTCTTCTCAAACAGTGTGATTTGCATTTACTATTCCTAAAATAAAATATCATCAAAAATAACCTGCATAAGTTTGTGGTAGTCTCATACTATCTGGTTTCCTGCTGTCTTTCTAATGGAGATTGCAGAGGACCACTGATGTAGCATTTGGAGTGGTTTCATTTGAACTATTTTCCAAGCTAAATTCTGCAACCACCTTTGTCAGTTTCAAAGGTTCTAGGTAGCTATTTAGTTGCGTGGTGATGGACAGCCAAAGTAACTACTGAAAGAAACCAGAGGTCCACTGGGGAACACACAGAAAATTTTCTTTGTGGATTTACTTCACAAACCCATTGGAGTTGCTGTTACATGATAGATTCTCCTGCATCATTTAACAAGAAAAGACTAAAATTTAGGATAAAATGAGGCACAAACTGCAACAGCATGCAGTAGCATAAAACCAGAACAGATGTGTTTTTGTTCATGTGTGACTGAAAAACAGCGTATTTCTGAGAGATGCTGCAAATGGTCCAATTTTCACGTAGCTGCAGGGTGTGATTTTTTTTTTTAATTTTAAATGTTTAGAAATACCACTAAAAGCACCCTTGCGTAATGGCTATAGACCTGAAATATGGAAATGTCATCTTTTTCACAACATTTAGCTTAAGCAGAGTTATCAGTTTTTACAAGGTGTCTCTAATAGCTGAATCCAGTTGAACTACAAATAACGGGGATATAGACACATTCCCTTCTACTCTCTTTCTCCAAAGACTCTCTAAGCAGACAACAGTTTCACTTAACACAAAGAGTTGCCCTTTGGCAGGCAATCATGTGTGAGATATCAGTTAGATAAGTTTGTGGCTAGGAAGATGATAATTAGTAAAGTAACAGTAGAGATCAGAAAAAATGTCTTGAGTCCACTCTTTTGATGGAAAGCAATACTGCATCACTGCAAGCTTAATTGCCTTTATTTTGACATTGCCTTTCAGGTAATTTATATTCTTCCAGTTCACATCTTTTCTATATTTTTCTTCCACTTCCTTGCTGGTCCATTTATTATGCTTTCTGTAAGTTCAGTATCACAGAATCACACAATTCACGTATGTATATAGATTATCTTAAACTGTGATGTATACAGAAGTGGCAACTAAGGCAGATCTATACAGGATATGGCAGTCTGAGCCAGTCAGGCTCGGATGAAAATCTTTGGCCTTCAGAACTTTAGATGAAGAAATATGAAGTGACTACACAACCAGACAGTGATCAGAAAGCCAATAAATAGATTTGAAGCAATGTTTTTCACAACACAAAAACCAGACAGAAGCCTAAAGGACAAATTCCACGAACATTTATAGATATGTATTACATTTTTTCAAAAAACTAATCAATCAGCTAAATACTATGTCAGTAGGTGTAGACACGTATACATTTCTCAGTTTTCAAGAGGTACACAGTATCCAAGAATGAAATATTTGTCATTCAGTAGGAACAATCTAGTGACCTTGAATCTATCCTGAAATACAAACCCATGTCCCCAACTGACTTTTGGTTTTAACATCTAACCTCAGTTACTATTAGGTTTTGAATAACCAGTCCCTGTGTGCCCCATGTAATTTTCTGACCTTCTGATTAACTGACTACACAAAATTATTGCTCTTTAAAAATGCAACGCATATTAGCTTACAATTGTCTGATTTCTGTTGGTTTACTTTCACAAATTTTACTTGATTTGAAGTATAATATACTGCATTATTCCTTTACAAATTCCAGCGGGAACTTAGATCTTCAGTTATAAATGCTGTCAAATATTTTGAAAGTAAATGTTGAACCTGTCAGTTAAGCGCATTGTATAATTTTGTACTGCCATAAATGTACTTGGATATTTGAACAATAGATGTAACTGAAGCATTCAGTATGCAGAAAAATTATCACAAATTCAGATAATTATAGCTGCAAGCTCCTATAATCATTTGTAATATCAAAATTCGAGTTTTTGTGTCAAGTACAGGAAAGTTAAAAATAATGCTATGGATGCCACAGTAAATGAAGCAACAAAGCATTCATGTGTTAAGGGTCCACCTTTCTCTGTATAATGAAACACTGGAATTATTCTATTTTCTCGTTGTGAATATGGAGGCTTGGCCTGTGCCAGAGATTAAAGTTTCTGAAGAATTAAAACTGATCAAACGTATAATGGAGGTCTCGTGAGCTAAATGAAAATAATATACTAGAAGAGCTCAGTCATGTGTTTGATTAAATTGGTTGCATTGAGGACACACTTCACATTTGTTTAAACCCTGAGGTAACCCCATTTATTATTCTAGCTAGGAAAATTCTGTTGGTAGTAAGAGAATGTGTTCTGCAGAAACTGTAATGCAAGCTGAATTCATAAGTTATTAAGTCCGTTAGTGAACCACCTGGCTGGCTGCAGTCAAAGGTGGCTGATGTGGGTAGGAGACAGAAAGAGGAGATTGTCTGAGAGTGTGCCAAGTAATAAATTAAAATTGTTAATGAATACCTTCTTATACCAACTGTGGTAATAAAAAGCAGAACACTGACAGTAAAATCTCAGTCTTCTAAATTCATGCATTGTGGCTAAGATGTATTCCCAGAAAAAATTCACTTCCACATAATATGTCCTTTAATAAATGTTATTCCTTGTGGTTACCTTCAGTACAGCAGGAATGTTTCATGAGCACCTTCAAGAGGATGAAAAGAAACAGGAACCAGACACCAAGCCTGTACAGCTAAAGAAGGAAGGCACCTCAGTCCAACAATACAATCCCTAAGCCACTTGCCCAGCTCATATCCAGTTTTTTAACTGCTTAAGTTTTCATTGACAAATTTTCAGAAGCGTTGTTGCTTCTACTAGTAACTGTGTTATTAGCCAGTGACTACAACATATTTTGCAAGCAGTGACAGGAATGATCTGACCATTTATCTACAGAATCATTTCATCTCTTCTTTCTTCACTGCATCCACGTTCCTCTGACCACTGTCCTATGGGGATGCAGGTAACATATGAATAGACTATTAAGAGTTCGTGCTCAGTACCAGGATATCAAAAGTAGTATGCAGAGATACTACATCTTTCTCCTACACTTTATAAGAAAAGCATGTCTTTAACACACATTTCAGGTAAGCTTTTCAATTTGTCTGACCATATCTTGGTAACTGTGGGCAGGATAACCTTAGGACTTCACCGAAAACTGTAGAAACTCCACAAACCAAAAAGCCCCCTAACACATATAGAATCATGTAATTCTACTTTTGGTCTCCAGCTGACTCTCAGAGTGTTTTGAAATTTGCAAGACATATGGTAAGTCTGTGCAAGTAAAATATTTTTCATAGGTGAAGCTGGCACTGCAACCAGATTTATGTAAGAACTAAAAGTTGAGAGAAGTGGTTTTCTAAAGTCCCTCTTGTTACTTGAGAAAGTTCTTGCTTGAAAACTCCTGAGTGATTTCAGGGAAAATTAAGTGATGTGAGTGCATGATAAAGAACACTAGGAAACAATTTTAAGATATTTTACTGGTTGTCTTTAGCTGCTTTTGCAGAATGGGAGGTGAGATGTTGGAACAATCTGGATGACACTTTCCTTTCCAGATCTCTGAATTAGAGCTGCAGTCAGTTCTCCTTCTATCTACATGGCATAAGGAGACAATCATAGTGTTGTGGTTTGGGATTATTTTTCTTTTTCCCGAGGAATTTTTCTTCCTTTTGCCAATAAGGGAATTTCAGCAGACGAGAGGGGGGATGGGGGGAGGACATTTCCGGGGAAACCGGGACAGAGGTCGTGACCGGACATCCGTTTTGGTCTCGGACGGCAGCTGCAGTGGCAGTCCTGGAGTGCATACGGTTTGCAATCTCTGAAGGAAGGATCACGAGTCATCTAAATCTTCCACAACTCCGGCAGAACTCGCACTAAGTTTCCATCTCCCTCCCCCGCCCTTCCCCGGCTGCGGGGGGGCCGCACCTCTCCGTGCAGGGCAGCGACTGCTCGCCAGCTNTCTCTTGGAAATGCCTTATAGAAACGCTAGAGAACCAAGACTTCACTACCTTTAGGAGTAGAGCAGTAAAGTTCATGAATGTAGTTTTTTTAGGCATAAAGCTGAACTTGAGTCAATATTAAACTTTCTGTGTAAAATTACCCAGTGTCCCTTAGGCAGTGTATTATATTGTCAACTAACTGTAGGTGCAGATGCACAGAGCTTCACAATTTTCAGCAGCTTTTCGATGCATGGGTTGGCACTTTGTGATCTATTTTAAGGCACCAGTACTCCCCATGGTAAGATACAGCATAGAATTTGTGCAGTGTGGTACATAGTAAATGGGCAGTCGTCAATCAAAGTTTTGACATGTATTTCTTACATTACCTGAGATACCCGAGGACAAGAATACACACTGTGAGGTTTGGCTCAGAACTGAAGGAGAACTTCTACGGTTAATAGCATTGCTTTGCCTTGTAGAAATACTCAGCTGACATACACAACAATAAAGCTGTGTTAGGACAACTCCCACGTTAATAAACTCTAGTAATAAATCATATGAGAAATGGATTTATCCAAACAAAACATAAACCAAGATAAGAATGTTGTGTCACTGCCAGGGCCTGAAGATATTCAAGTATTACAGATTTCTTCTGCTGGCCTTTTGTAGTCATTGCAAGAACTGTCCACTTAATTCTGACATCTCTGAGACCTCTGAGAATTAGAGCTTAACTCAGATCCCTTAAACTCAAATGGAATTAATTTTTCAGGAATACAACTTGTTTTACGAACAAAAGTTAGCTCGAAAAAGAGAAAGGACAGATGTAGGACAGATTTTCGTAGAAAAGATTTCAGATGGAATTACTTTAATAATCAAGGGCACGTGCCTAAAGGGAAGATAGGCAAATAAATGCTTTGGTTTCAGTTAACAGCTTAGTATCTCCAACTTCCTGTCATTACTTTCTCCTCACCTTATTTTCAGAGGTTATTTCCCCATGTGATTTGCCAGTTTCAATAGTTCCTCTGCTTAAGCAGTTTATATCACTACATTTCTACTCAGTCAACCATATATATGTGTAAAATGCACAGCAGATGCTTGTTGTTCCTATGCTGTAACTTACTGTGAGAACTCCCATTCCTGAAGTTCACAAATCTGAATAAAGGAAGGCTTTTACTGTAAATAAAGTCTTCTTCTTAAAGCTAGAATATATCTCCAAATAATCTGTTAGAATCTGTTGTATTTGTCACTTTTTTCTGGGAAAAGATGACTTCAGTTTTTAAACATACCTCTGCTTTGAAAGTGTTTTAAGTAACAAATCCCAAAGCTGTAGAAAGTAGTTATTATAAAAAATAATTATATAAAAAATGTAATTAATCTGAAATCCTTACTTTGTAAAAATTTTGCTCAGGATTTAGCATGCAGTCAAGAAAGTAAGGTACAAAGTGAGAGGGCAAAATAGCCAAAAACTTTAGAAGAATATGAGCTTCTAGTCATAATAGAAGTTTCATAGCTAAAAGACTACCTTAAAAGGCAATGGTTCAGGCTTAGAAAGCACACCTACCCAGCCATACATGGTGAAAGACAGACGTGATTGCCACACAACTTAACTAACACTGTAATTTTATTAACACAATTGAGATCTATATTGTCTTGTAGTAGGTTGTGTAATCCAACTCCTTGTTCAGTTCAGACTTCAGGACAACTGGTCTCACTCCTTTTTAGAGACTTTTTTTATGTTTTAAGGAAAATATTTTCAGCCTTTCATGGTCTATTAGAAACATCAGAACTGTATTTCTGACTGCTTATTACAGTCTGTTGAGATACTGGACAGAATCTGTTCTGATAATGCATTAATTAAACTGTTTTCTGTTTCATCCAACAAACATAAATAATGTGTATCTCTACCACTTACCATATTATAATAAGCCAAAAGTACAGTAGGTTTTGTGGGTGATGGAAGGGAATAGATAGAATTTGAACAGATTCTCATGGAAAAAAAAATGAGAAAATATAGACAGTGTAAAAACTAATATTACATGAGGGATTAATGCACAATTATGCAACTGTGCAGTTAGATATAAAACACTCATCCACTTAAGTATCGGTCCAACTCTACTGAATGGCAAAACCATTTGTTTCAATAAAAGCAAGAAAAACTTGTAGAGGACAAGAACAAAAGAAAAACAGCAAAAATTTTTTAATAAAAACTCAACATTTTTTAATAACAACTCAATATTTAATAAAAACTCAGCTAATTCAAACTAATTATATCTGGAAAATGTTTGTGCAAAATTCTCCTGAATTACATTTTCTATAGCAAATTTCACATTACAATTTTTTGTCTTCTAATATGCTGGCTACTGCTTCTTCAAGAGATTTCCCTCATGTAATAATTAAGAAGGGCCAAAGATTTGCTTATTTGCTGTATGTTTCCAAACAAAATTTACCTCATGCAGAGACTAAGAATTTGGCTGGAAAATTGAAAGCTGCAGACTATTTGAATAATTAAAAAGATACAATTATACTATAAATTGTTTCCCAGCTAATGTCAGCTGCTTGAAACAAAGAAAAGAAAACCAAACAGAAAAGAATAATTTGGGGAGTGGAGGAGAATTTTTATTTCTCTGTGTGCTCTTCAAATACAGAGCAAAAGCAGATAAATATTAATCAGAAAACTCTGTTCTAAAGCCAGCATTTTGAAAGAGCCTCCATTACTGGGACAGACTCACATATGCGGCATTATTTTGCCTGCATAATCACATGGAAGAAAAAGTACAGTACAAATCCATGTTCTTATCAGATAGAACATTTGATCTTCAATTTAGATTAACCCACTCATATAGGGAAGCTGTCTGAGTTGGACTCAGTAATGTTACAGATAATGAAGGGGTTTTTTAAATAAAATAGGAATAACTAAGATTCTTGTAAAATTAGTTTTATACAAAAATAGGCAAGCAGCTTTTAAATCATAAAGAAACCAACTAAACTTTTGTTCTGTTGATCAGGACAGCATTATAAAAGGTAATATTAAAGAAAGTCCTCCAATAGGTGCCATAAATATCAATAAAATAATATTTTTAATTTACTTTTGAAATGTATTAAGTTTAATCTTTGCTCCAGGATGCTTATAGTGATAAACAAGTATCTTTCTTTCCGTAATGTAAAGATATTACACATTAGACTAGCCAATTCCTTAATCAGTATTTCCATTAAATCATGTTCAGATATCATTGCTGCCCTCGTCAGACAACCAAAACCCAAAGCCCTAAGCATCTGAGATAAATCATGTCTTTGCACTTTTGCATTACAGTATGTCGGGTTCTGATATATTTGTCAGACCAAAATGAACAGCAATTTGCTAATCCAATGCATATAAATTGTTGCTGTGACTGGGGTAAAACAATGCAGGTTAAAAAATTTTTGTTCAGTACATTTGCATTTGAAAGTCTGGGGGTTTATAGTATGTGCTGCTTGATCCCCTTTGCTTCTACTCGCTTACCAGTTTAATCAGCTCACAGTTTTAGCTAGATCTATATTTTTATGATTAAAATTGTTTTCTATAGGTTTGACTTTAGAACTAAGGCAATTCTGTATGTTTGCAAACTTAGATCAAATATCCAGGGAGAAAACTCACTTCCATGAAAATAAAGATATGGAAACAATGATTGTAAGTAATTTGTGAATATTTGTAAATACTGTGTTTGTCAAGTTTGCTTTTGAGTGCTCTACTGTATACCTAAAAATATGAATGCAACTCATTTTAATGAGCTCAGCTTCAGTTATGTGCAATTTAGTGGACAGATCAGGTTTATATTAGTTGTTTGTACCCTTCTAGAAATATTTTCTTTATTTTTCAGCCCAGAGATACCATCTCTGTTGTTAAAGAAATATTAAAGAGGAGCTTTGATAGTTTAAAGTGTTTAGTTTAACAGACATGTTCAGCAGGCTGTCTGAACTTGCATGTTTCTATGTTATCTCAATATTCTTTAAACTCTTTTTTCTATACTTTGCCCTAAATTTCTATGCAATTTTTAAATTAACTTAGACAATCTGGTCACAGTTCACTTTTCTTAGAAAGATTAAACCAAAAATAAAGTTCTTTCTATCATTATTTTCTTTGTTATGTGTCTTTCTTTTCCTTTTACTCCTTTATGAGTGCAAATATATTCTTAAAGTTTTTCTTATTACTTTTTATGTCTTGTTAATTGAAACATATTATTTTCCGTATTTCTGATTTTATCCCTGGCTACACGCACTATTCCTTCGTACGATAGTCATGCTATGTATGTGAGTTAAGCAACCAGATTGTCCTTCTACTTGTTTTATATGAATATCTACGCTATCATTTCCAAAGTATTTATTATTTACACATTGCTGAAGAATAGTTAAGCCAAGCAGAATTTCCTCAATATCTCTGGTCTTGCAATGTGATGATAAGTCTCAGTTTTGCTTGTTTAGTTTGTGAGTGGGCGGATGAATTCCTAAACTATATTTCTGCTTGGAGTATAAAAGCTCAGAGGTGGATGACTTCTGGATCCTAAATAATCTTTTGCTGTAGTCCAATGATTTAAACAAAAAAGACAAAATGGCAATGGAAACCATAGTTTAAGATGAGCCCTAGAAAAAGAGGAATGCTGGAAAATTTCAGAAAAGCTTTGTTCCTTTTATAGAACAATGCATGCTGAGACAGTCATAACTAGTTATTTGGCAAAACTGATGCACTTTTACGAAGATCAGAAATAGTTATAGAAGGTCTTAAATATTCTGTTATCTGCTGGCAAAACAGTAGTACTAAAGCATTCAGTTTCTTAGGGGAACAGAGATTTGAATACAGTTATTAAGAACAAAAAAAGCCTCCAAATAAAAGCAGAACATCTCATTTAATAACAGACAATACACCATAAAACATGGAGATCAAAATTTCAATGGTTATGAGAGCAGAAGGAATATATTGGTATAAGTTTTACTTAGGTATTAGATTTGGTGGTAATTTCGAAGGTAAGATAAAAAGTCAAGAACAAAATTAGAGATCTGAAATTGGTAACTAGAACCACTTTCTCATCTTGAGCTTAAACACACATCTCATTTGTACAGCCAAAAATTCAAATTGCCTCTTTCGGTATTTGAGTGGAAGGTATATCTGATATTGCAGCACAGAAAAATGGCAAAATGTGCAAGAAAAGAGGAAGAAAGGACAGTTCCTCTCCTCTCTTCACAGTCACTTCAGCATGAAGGAATAAGTGTAAACTGTCTACAAATTTACATGTGTGTAAATCAAATACAGTTCTTTACAGTGGATTTCATGGTCATGTCTAAACTTAAAGTACTGACACCAGACAACATATTTAGGAGTCACAATTATAATTTGGGAATTTCCAAACAGGGACAGACTTCAATTCATCACTTCTTTTTCCCAGTAATCTAGAAGTTTTTTTAAATGTTTTTTTTTTTTTTTAAGGAAAACCACAAATTAAAGGACAAAAGGCACAAACATTCTTCAATTGAGTTGGGTCAACAACTTTTGGGCTATCTTCCCAAATAACAAATGGTGTACAGTTAAGTTGCTTTCCACACATCATTTTATGGACTCACTGTAAGTCAAAGAGAAACAAATCAAAGAAAATGAGGAGCGTAATGTGAAACAGACAAGAATGTAATTATTAACAGACGTAAATAGAAAGAGTAAATTACTAATGGCTTGTAAATCTCTAAATTCTTTTCAATTGCTTACATGTGTTTACATAAAAATGTTTATATGGACATGCCTGCACTAGTTTTAATCAGCACTGGTAGAAGTGCATCTGCAGCAGCAGGAGACTTAGCACAAGACCTGAACTATACCTAGCTTGTGTCCTCAGGAAATAAGGTCCCAGCTCCCCAGCTACTCCAGGACAACAACAGGACACAGGATAACAGAGCTTCTTAGTTCTACCCTATAACTGCCAGTGTAATCTCTCTCTCTCTGCCTTCCTTCCAGCTTCATGTACCTTGAGGCTGAACTCTTTGTAGTTAAAAGTTCAAAACTCGGTTTGGAGAATGATAATGAGCACAACTGTAACTTTAGGGTTATTTTGCAAATAAAATATTCGAATATTCAAATATTCATGGCAGTATTGTCCCAACATGACAGCTTTTCTGTAAAACTGCTTAAAAGAGAATAAAGAAAGTTCAGGACTCATGTATATTTGGCGTGTACTGTGTAAGCCCATTTATTGTCCTTAAATGAGCTTAGCAGAGCCAGTAATAGGGAAGTCATAGGAAACTGAAGAGACTGCAAACATAACTCTGATAATTAGGCTAATTTGCAAATAGACATGCAAGATAATGTCAGGTGGGTAGGTAGGTTTTGTTGAGTGTTGCTCTTAGCTAGGATGTTCCAGTCAAAAATATTTGTGTCAAAGGTCATAGCATAGATATGTTCAGAAAACTGTAGAAGTGGTGTTATAGTGAGTTTAAATTTGCCCAAAATGCTTATTTCCCACTATTCACAAGATTAGAAAAATCAACCAGATATAATAAAAGCTTTGTGATCTCAATCTTTCTTTTCATATGATTCCATCATAATAGAGCTGAAGATAAATTACATCTTCTCCTGTGGTTACTTAACATCGTTTTCTTCTGTGATTTACCTCAGCATGTCCTAAGCTACACTCTAGTTTCTGGCATGCAACTAAATGGCCCTGTAAGTTACAATTTAGATGCGATTCTACTCATGACATAGGTACTGGAAGAAATAGGATTTAACTAAATACTTTCTAAATTTGAGGTAACGGTAATTAAAAAGCAGGGGAAAAACTAGTTGTTTGTTTGTTTGGGTTTTTTAATTATTTTCTCAGACACAACTTGTAATACAAACTGGAATCTGAACTGATGGGGAAGAAGGAACAATGGCACCAGCCATATCATGGTTCTCTACACATGTAGATTTCATTGGATGTATCTACATGCTATGTTTTTAGAAATATATTAATTTCTCTGTCAATTGTAGCTGTAATATATGTATTTGTATTCCTCATTCTTTCTTCAAAAGATGCAGAACATTTACATTATTATGAGATGAGGTATACTATTTAATTTTTTAAAATTATTCTGTTAAACTATCTTGTTAGAAATAAATTGTTCCAAGTCTAAGCTTTCAATTAGGAAAAGAGGATTTCAGTGGATATTCTGAGAAATTATTTCCATTGCTTAGCTCTTACTGGTTTTGGCAAAAAACTTCTCTTAGCACAAATAACAGTTTGCTGAAAACAGCAAGAAGGCTTCCTTACAAGAGCAATGAAACATTGTTTAACTCAGAAAGCATAATAAGAGTTGCTTAGATTTTTGTTCCATTGCACCTCAGTATCAGAATCAAAACATTTTCTCTTTTGATTTTGATAATGAGCACATGTAAGTGCAGCAAGTCACACTTACTCTACCCACATAATGAGAGGTCCTGATGTGTGAATCTAATTTGCTGTGTTTTTTTGACCCTGAGCCAAGATGGCTGTTTGCAGCAGCGGCAATAGCCACACAGATGAAAAGGAAAAAAGGATGAGAACAACAGTAGGGAAACAATCTATTTTCCAAGCTGGAACTGAGGAGATTTAATGTCTTGGTAATGTAACTAAACAGCTTCTAGACTGAATCTGGCCAGGGTCCAGAAAGCTACAAATAGATTTATGAAAGCAGAATTCCGTTTGCAACTAACATAGCTAAACTTGCCTGTGGGATTCAGTGAGTAGCTAGGCGCGTGCTCTCCCATTAGACACAACAAAAGGCAGGGTCACGATTGGGTTGAATACAGGTGTGTGACCAGCACTATTCAAAACTACGCACCATGTTCAGAGTAGCCAAACAAAGGTGGCAGAAATGAGGCAAACATCTGTTTCTGGAGTAGTGGTCAGAGGCCAGATGCACTAATGTAGGCTGGCCTTTAATGACACCAGATGTTGAGGTTTAGGCAAAGGATCCCCACAGCAAAGGGGACCACAGCTAGCTCCCATCTCTCTTTTTGTCTTGCTCTCTGTTGCTTGTTTCCTTTCTCCCTTTCCTCTTCTTTCTCTCTCTATCCCAAAGGAGCCAAATGGTTTCAGACACAGCAGTACGCAGTCATTGTTGAACCTCGCTTGTGCTCTCTAAACAAGTCAGAGGTGAGAAAAATCAGGAGTGTTAGTCTGTGATGAGATCCATGGAGGAGTCATGCAATAGGGATTCAAGGTGCTTAAGCAGTATATTTTTATTTTCAAGATAAATACCTGAATGTTGTAGATTGACCTTGGACAGCTGCCAGTTACCCACCCAGCTGCTCTATCCCTGCTCCACCATGGAGAAAATAATATAGAAA
This sequence comes from Geococcyx californianus, assembly GCA_013389885.1. Taxonomy (NCBI): domain Eukaryota; kingdom Metazoa; phylum Chordata; class Aves; order Cuculiformes; family Neomorphidae; genus Geococcyx; species Geococcyx californianus. Next base: position 50,036 of record VWPV01020461.1, read on the forward strand.
AGCTCCTGAGTCCAGAAGGGAGGTTACTTATCAGTTACTGTCGTGAGCAAAATAGATTTGACTTGGAGATAATTAATTTAATATATTGCCAATTAAAAAAATAAAAATAGAATAGAATGATGAGAAAGAAAGAAAAAAACCTAAATCACCTTCTTCCCACCTCACTCTTCTTTCCAAGCTCAACTTTACTCCTCCATTCTTGATTCTTCTTCAAGATCCATTACTGGATCATTTTTAGTCCTTTCAAAATTAGTATTTTAGTTTGCAATTTGAAAGGTTCTCACTGAGAGAAACAAACACTGGAAGCAGCTAAGATACTCTAGGATTTTCAGTGCCTGATAGCGATTGTGAAAAGAGACACAAATAATTTTTGAATAGTTAAATTTCAGAATTCTAGGAAGGGAATAAAGAATTTTAATTTCTTCTGTGTAATAAGCAATGTAACAAATATATGACATTTTTTGCAGATGGGAATGTATTTCTGTGTCTTCATAACCTACACTGATCCAGGATTCTTCAGTGAGTATTAGGAATTCTTCCAAAGTCTTGGCCAGTGCAGTTGTCCTTCAGGTATCTGATTTAGCTTGCAGATATACAAAAATTTGTACTCAGGTTCCCTAATGAACAAAGAGCTGCAGAAGGTCAAACACGTGTATCACCCCAGTAAAAGCTGTATTAAATTTACTTTGTGTAAAAATTTCCTCATACAGTGCTTTCTGGTAGAAAGTGTTGGTCCCCTCTCTCCATCTCTTTTACACAGTTTTTGCTCAGGGTACCCCCTTTCTGGGGGACTTTTCCACTCTCATTATAGAACATCTGCGATCACTCTGATTTTCAGGTGGTTTGCAGGTGTAACACTTGAGAAAGTAGAACTCTTAACTGGTAAGCGGTTCTGCAATATCAGAGAATTAGGAGTTTTCACAGCATATACAAAACCGGAAATACACTCGTTTAAAACACCAGAACATATTGTCATGGTTGTGTTTGTCTGAGATAGCAAATCATAATGGAATTTACAGGAATGAAAGAGTTGATTGTGTTGCTGCAGCTACTGTTTTAAGGGAGTAACGATCAATTTTCTATCGTAATCTGAGATGAAAGCTTTGCTTAATCAATGACCAATTCAAACACAGTTGCTTATCAAATTGCAATAATAAATGATATGGTGGTTTTATATTCAGTGCCTAAGAAGTGATACAGAAGGCAATTCTTTGCTTATCAAAACTAAATGCAGTACATGACATTACACAGAATATTGGTTGTCACTCTGACCTAGATTAGGGATTGGTTGAATCAGTCTGTGTATCAGAACAACACGCACGTTACTGTCTCTCTGGTAAGGATAAGCATCAAAATATAAAAAACTTCTGCTATCTAATAATTATTGTAGGATGGCACAGTGACCTAAGGAAGAACAGTCCGGGCAGTATTTTTGTTATTTGCACAGTCTGCAGAGCATTCTTAAAGGACGTATAACAAGGCATCCCTTCAATTCTCCTCATTGAGTTCAGAATATCCAAAATATATCATGGTATCACTGTATCATAAGGTTGGAAAAGACCTCTGAGATCATCGAGTCCAACCTATGACCCAACATCTACACCNTCTCCCCTGAGCCTCCTCTTCTCCAGGCTAAACAACCCCAGCTCCCTCAGGTGCTCCTCATAGGGCTTGTGCTCCAGCTCCTCCACCATCTTCGTTGCTCTCCTGTATGTTACTTGGCCCAGCAGAACTACACCACTCAAACGTTAAGCTGCATCAGGTAACCTCTGAGTTAACTACCACTGTGTAAGCAAGCACAGAGGAGAGACTCCACCAGGGAAACTGTGTACTCAAGAGAGAGTGCTTCTTGCAAGTTACCACAGGTGTCATCACTTCCCAAGCTGGTGAAGGCCGGAGCACGAGGTCAGAAAGGAAGTGCCTGAGCATGTCCTCATTGGTGTACTGAGTTGAACATGTAATGAAAACTCTTGAATTTTGTGGACTATTGAGTGGGGAAAAAAAGATAAAGGTAATAGTAATGAACTGCAAGCACTTATTCAACTGAAAACTGCAGCTTATTTTCAATTATTTATAACACTTCATAATGTGCTAATAAATGTTCTGTAACAGCATGCCTTGAAAAAGTAATGAAACCTTAGTAAAATAAGACTTCATTACAACATTCGGCTCTTAATTCCATGCTGAGGAAAGGAAAACATAATCTGTTCCTGCGAAAAATATGTTTCCTATGTCCTGTATTTTTCTATCTATCTCAATCCTTTGTCAACACTGTCTTAATTTTCCAACTATTTTCTGGGTGTCTGGATATTATCTGAGAGGAATTATAGAATCAGTAAGAAAAAGAAGCCCTTCCAGGTGCTACCCTAAAAAGCTTAAATACTTGGATGGGGCATGAAGCTGCCAAATTCAGCTGATAGGGAGTATTAAACAGAAATTGTTCTGTTTCCTTTTCACATACCTTAGATTTTTTCATCCAATCAATATCCATGGCCTGACTGTAAGTATCTATAGTTATTTGCCTAGAGGACAAGGTCTGAAAAAATTTAATTCTTTAAAGAAAACGAACAATTGATGTAATAAGTAAGACAGTAACTAGACTTCAATAGTACTTTCTTTTACTCTGCCCACACTGAAACATGGTAATACTTTATCTCTTAGGTGTACTAGGCATCACTTTGTAGGAAATACTATCTGAGCTTATGAAAGAACAATCTTCAGCACCTTCCACTGTAAGTGATAAAAGCATTTTGTCAACCTCTTATTTTCTTTTACATGCACAGTAATAGAAATGCTCCCTACCAATACCACTAAACAGTTATGTTCTTTGCAGGATGAGAAAAAATTAAAGTTCACGCATTACTGAGATTGCCTATTGTACAACCAGCACAAAAGACTGCATAGAAAGAAATGTAGAAAGGATAGAGGTATAGAACCATCCTGTTCCTTTGGGCTATGCCAGTACCTCTCAGTCAAATCTCGAGCCCATTATCTTTTGTGTCTGCTCACTGTGCATCTTTCTTATCCCTCTGCCATCTATTAATTGCAAGAATTGAAGTTACAGTCCCTAAAGAAGGATTTTCTGCCTGTGTTGTGTGAATACTACAGGCTAGTCTGAAATCTTGGATTTTCTGCCTGTGTTGTGTGAATACTACAGGCTAGTCTGAAATCTTAGAGTAGGAGAATGAGGTGTAGGACAGAATCTTGATATTACACAGAAATATGTTAACAAAACTTTTGGTATGGGTAGAGTTTTTTATCTAAAAGGTATCCTTCGTTTCCTGCTAAGGAACAGGCTAGTCACATCTTCCCAAAAACAACTGAGGGAATTTTTGTCTGCTTGAGAAAATGTAATATAACTATAGATTCTCTGTGCTTCAAAATAATGTATAATCAGTCAATATCATATTCCTAAATTATTTAGTAAATGCACAAACATAGATCATACATTTGATAATACCAGAAACTCAGCAGTGGGTAAAATTGATTGAATGCACTTTGAGCATGAATAAAAGAGTTTATGATTTATTGACACTTTGCAGATTAATCTGAGGCCACATTGAGCATTGAAGCAGAATAGTAAGCCTGGTTTGCAGGAATTTTAAGAACATTCCTATAGCAAGGAAAAATAATGAGATCACAGATTTGGTCATAAAGTGTATCTGGCAACTTTTAGTTGAAAGTTATCACCTGTAAAAATGGAGGTGAAACCTGTGGTATTTTAGTGTCAGATCTGAAAATTCTATTATTTCAAATAACCAAGACAACATTGAAAAAGCTCAAACAAATGAAAAACTAAATCAAAACAAAAATAGTTCTCATCTAGAATATTATGCTACTAATTTATTTAAATAATTAATATCTCATGGGCATCTTAGGACAACATGACTATCTCAGATTTACCAGTCTAGCCTTCCTTGATTTGTGATTGCTTGTTTCGTACTTTGTTAGATAACCTGAGGTTGATATGTAAGACTGAAGTTATGGATACTTGATATCAGGACCGAATTTTTATTCCTACTTTAAGTCACAGGTCTATTTTGCTCTCAGTTGGATTGCTTTTCTATTGTATACTATAAAGGTGCTTAGACGACACTGACAGATTCTTTTGTCGCTTTCCAATGAATTTTAGATTTTATCTTGTTTACTCAACTTGTACTGGTCTAATAGAGAAATACACCCCTTGTAAGAAGCAAAGTAGATTTCAGGATCCTGAGGGCAGTCATGCAATAACAGTTGTTAAATTTTTTTGTGATAAGTAACACCTTTTAACTTCTTACAGTGTTGTTGTATGGACAAGTGCTGAAGCACTTTTACTGTACTGATAGTTAAAAGCAGTCCTCACTACGTGTGTATAGATATGATATATAAGAACATGATATACAAAATAATATCTAGGAATTACACAATTAATAGAATCAAAGAATTGTTTAGGTTGGAAAAGATCTTTAAGATTACCAAGTCCAATAATAAATCTAACACTGCAAAGTTCACCCCTAAACCACGTCCCTAAGCACCACATCTACACAACTTTTAAATACCTGCAGGAAAGCTGACTCAGCCACTTCCCTGGGCAGCCTGTTCCAGTGCCTGACAGTGAAGTAGAATTTCCTAATACCTAGTTTAAACCTCCCTTGGCACAACTTGAGGCCATTTCCTCTCATTCTATTACTTGTTACTTGAGAGAATAGGTCAATACCTTTTTTGTTACAACCTCCTTTCAGAGCTACAAGGTCTCCCTCAGCCTCCTTTTCTCAAGTGTAAAGAAACCCTATTCCCTCAGGTGCTCCTCATAAGACTTGTGCTCCAGACCCCTCACCAGCTTTGTTGTCCTTCTCTGGACACACTCCAGAAACCCAACATCTTTCTTGGGGGCCCAAAACTGAAAACAGGATTCGAGGTGTGGCCACACCAGCACTGAATACAGAGGGATGATCATTTCCCTAGTCCTGCTGGCCACACTTAAAATACAGAGAGGAAGTTTTCAACCCAGGGTGACTCATTTAGCATTCATGAAGCAGCAGAATATGGTGTTCAAAAGTCCAGACAACCAAACAGTAACTCCACTTATTTCCTTATTTCATTTTACAAAGACTATTAAGAAGGCTTGTAGGAACCTTATTTCTAGAAATAAATATTGAACAAAATCCTAGATTTTTTCTTCTTCTAGGTCATCTTAATAAATGAAAATATTTTTTAAGAACTTGGTGTTCTTCATTTGCATTAACAAGTGATACACAGCAATGTAATATTTCAGTTTCTCTTACTGGAAATGTTGAATGAGTTTTGATTGGGGAAAAAAAAAGAGGATTGCAAGATGATACAACAATGTGATTTAATATACAGCTTTATATGTAAATGTCTGTGAAAGAGAAATGCAATGTATTTATGAAGACAGTAGGCTGGCTTTGAAGGTAATGTTTGCACTCAAGAAAATTCAGAAGTTCAGAGAATTTTTTATTTTATTCAGACAGCTTAAAAAGGATTCAGGTAAAAGAAAAAAAAATCTTGAAAAACAACACTTCAAAAAGTAGGAGAATCAATTAAAAAGAAAGAGGTTATTCCATATGAGAGAATGTGACAAATGAATCATTTGCTACTTACTTTGGAAAGACAAGACAGCAAGACAGGCAAAGAGAAAAAAAAGACAAATATATAAAATACAAAACAGGAGTAAACAAAGCTGTACAGTGAAGATGGGATCAGAATAGTTAGCTGTAAGGGCTGTATTCAGGTCTAGGATAAGCTGTCTTCCCTCTACTGCAGTGCATTTCACCATAGTTCTCAAATTCTGGTTCTTACCTCCAGAAAGATTGGTTTCATTTGGTTTATGAATTAAATAACTGTCACTTATTTCTGGATAGGTGTTTTTTGTTTTGGGAGAATGGAAGGCAAAAGAGGTCTTCGCTGTTTTTTTTAATCCTAATTAATATAAAACAGCTATATCAAGGATAGTGCGGTGCTAAAATTATTAATAGTTAAGATTTGAGAAGTTTGACTAAGAAGTATATCTTAACTAAAAGAACATTTCTTTTGACTAAATGTTGCCAGTCAGTGACTTTTCCCAACTCCCCAGTTCTCAGGGAAGATGACACTGAGTGTGCCACTCCTATAGGCTCCACCAAGAGCCATCTTTCCATGTCATCACATTATTTACCATTGAATTCCTTCTTAGAATTGTGGAAGTTCGAAAGCTCTTTGAGAAATTTAGAAAGATTATGCTTGATCCTTCCTAAATTCAATGACAAGAGGTGTTCTTTAGGGTTCCGTACAGGAACCAGCACTGTTTAATATCTTCATCAAGGACAGAGACAGTGGGATCAAGTGTACCCTAAGCAAGTTTGCAGACAACACCAAACTGAGTGGTGCAGTTGACGTGCCCAAAGGATGAGGTGCCATCCAGAGGCATCAAGAAAAGTCTGAGAAGTGGATCTGTGTGAACCTCATGAGGTTCGACAAGGCCAAGTAAAAGATCCTACATTTAGGTTGAGACATCCCTCAGTATCAATACAGCCTAGGGGATGAAGGGATTGAGAGCAGCCCTGCCGAGAAGGGCTGGGGATATTGGTAAGTGAAAAGCTGGACACAAGATGTCAATGTGCACTCACAGCCTAGAAANTCTTTCCATGTCATCACATTATTTACCATTGAATTCCTTCTTAGAATTGTGGAAGTTCGAAAGCTCTTTGAGAAATTTAGAAAGATTATGCTTGATCCTTCCTAAATTCAATGACAAGAGGTGTTCTTTAGGGTTCCGTACAGGAACCAGCACTGTTTAATATCTTCATCAAGGACAGAGACAGTGGGATCAAGTGTACCCTAAGCAAGTTTGCAGACAACACCAAACTGAGTGGTGCAGTTGACGTGCCCAAAGGATGAGGTGCCATCCAGAGGCATCAAGAAAAGTCTGAGAAGTGGATCTGTGTGAACCTCATGAGGTTCGACAAGGCCAAGTAAAAGATCCTACATTTAGGTTGAGACATCCCTCAGTATCAATACAGCCTAGGGGATGAAGGGATTGAGAGCAGCCCTGCCGAGAAGGGCTGGGGATATTGGTAAGTGAAAAGCTGGACACAAGATGTCAATGTGCACTCACAGCCTAGAAAGCCAACTATATCCTGGACTGCCACACAACAAGCAGGGGCAGCAGATCAAGGAAGGTGATTCTCCCCTTTTGCTCTGCTGTGGTGAGGTTCAGTCTGGAGTAGTGGATCTGGCTCTGGAGTCCCCAGGAAAAACATAGACCTGTTGGAGTTGATCCAGATGAGGGCCACAAAAGTGATCATAAGGATGGAACACCTCTCCTATGAAAAAAGGCTGAAAGAGTTGGGGTTGTTCAGCCTGGAGAACAGAAGGCTCCAGGAATACTTTCTTGTGGCCTTCCAGTATTTAAAGGAAGCTTTTAAGATAGATGGAGGCAGAGTTTTTAGTAGGGCCTGTAGTGACAGGACAAGGGATAATGATTTTAAAGTAAAACAGGAGAGATTTAGGCTAGATATAAGGAAGAAATTTTTCACAATGGGGATGGTAAAACACTGGGACAGGTTGACCAGGGAGCTGGTAGATGCCTCAACCCTGGAAACATTCAAGGTCAGGTTGGATGGGGCTTTGAGCACCCTGATCTAGTTGAAGATATCCTGGTCACTGCAAGGGGGGTTGAACTAGATGGCCTTCACAAGGTTTATTCCAACTCAAACTGTTCTATGATCCTAAGAAATTGTACTTGCTCTATTTATGCATGAATTATGCGCTATTTATTATGAATCCACAGATTCTGTGTTAATAGGAATTATCTTGTTTTACTTCAAAATTTATATCCAAAAGATGCTGTTGGAAAATCTTAGAGGAAATGGAGAAATGTTCATACGATTTGATTGAAGCTATTTAAACTATTCAATCAATTCATAATACATATAATACAATAAATGAAAAGGAATAGACACCTCAAAAGTTGCTAAGTAGTTTGAAGTTAAAAGTAAACTAAATAATTTGAACTTTGGTATTTCATGGGACTGAAATTGCAACATGACAGTGCAGAATTGTCAGTACGAGAAAGAAAGAATTCCAGCAAACTGTGATTTTTTTGGCAATCCTGAGCAAATTAGTTGAGGATCTTCAACTTAAAGTCTATGTTAGTCCTAGTCAGATGGCTTTTGCTACACACAAAGGCAATATCAGCACCTAAAGCAATACAAACCATGGTGATCAGAAAATAATTCAGACTGACAGGTTATTGAATAAGATAATAATGGGTTCTTTTAATTTAATTGATAGGAAAAAAACCCCTCAGTATTAAGGGAGCATAATGAAATGAAGTAATAATGAAACGAATCCAGAGGAATATTCTGTACAACACTAATTCCTGTAGAGTCTAATTTCAGTGTCCTATCAAAACTATGCTTTTAAACATCTGATCCTTTTTATGGAGAATTAATTAAACTTTTGAGCCTAGGGTGAGTTCAGGGAAAAGGAAGGATACATTCACCTTTATCATAAAAACCTAATATAAGCTAGAGACAGAAAGGGACTTGGGAGTGC
>VWPV01020461.1:58697-211552 GCA_013389885.1 Geococcyx californianus
ATTGTTCACTGGAATGCTCTGCCTAGGGAGGTGGTGGAGTCACCATCCCTGGAGGTGTTCAAAGAGAAATTGGATGAGGCTCTTAGTGACATGGTGCAGTTGACAAGTAGGAGTAGGTGTAGGTGTTGGGCCATAGGTTGGACTTGATGATCTCAAAGGTCTTTTCCAACCTTACGATACTGTGATACTGTGATAATCTAGTCGAGAAAACCCATATGCACATGTTGTAATGATAAAAAAAATTGCACCAATCAGGGCTATCTTTGATGGGTAGCCAAACCATATTAAAAATGATCTTTAAAACCTTGAATACTTTTTTGAACAGAAGTTATTGTAAACTCCTAAATGTAACAGATTCCTATTAGAAAAAGCTAGCGTGAAAAAATTGAAAAATTACACAGATTAAATTGAAATCAAGAAGATCAGACATACCAAAACTGTAGTGGATACTCAATGTAAAAAAGTGTCAAAGACACCATTGCAACAGAGCACCAGGGTGTGGGAATAGTTTTTAGTGAATTCCCTGAAATCTGTTCTCCTATGACTCCTCTCAAGTTCAAATTTATTGGTAATCTTTTTTAGGGGTACATCTGAAGAAATATTCATTCACTCTGCTTCCTTCCTAATTTGCACTCTTTACCAGAGGGCATCTCATCACTAAGCTAGGTAATTGTTTTGCAGTAATTTTTAGAAACAGTTGAGGATTTTAATTTCAGTAATGTTCTTAAGCACCATGAATGTAGCTACAAAACCCCACACAAATAAACAGCTTAATTCAAACTTCATTCTTCTTTTTCTTCTCATTTTTACAATGAAGTCCTTCACTAACATTGCAATTATGTCATATATATCATATTGGGGAAAGGGGTTTTTTTCTCTTTTTAATGTTATACTTGTCAGTGTTAACAAGTTTATCAGTATCAGCCCCAGTGTTTTGATATAATTTTCATTTAGAAACAGATGACCATTATTTCACTGTAAGCCTTTCTTCTATGTTTATGGAGTCATAAACCTAATGGTGCTTTAGGGATGCTTTCAAAAGCAGCAGGAACAACAAGAGAAATGTTGGAAAGCATAGTGTTGCTGGATAGTCTAGATTTTTTATTCAGTTTTGAAGGAAGAATCTGAACAAATATGCAAGTGACTGATAGTTCCGGAATATGGCATGTTGTGGGTAATGTTAGTGCAAACTCCTAGTATTTCTTGCCAATACTGGGTTTTGTGACATATGCTCTTCTTGTCACTCTCATGCCTCCCTTTGCCATTGGCAAAGGCTAAGAGTTGTGCCATGGTTTTGTGATATGCTGAAAAGACTCACTAGTGTTCAGGTTCACTGGAGGTGGTGAAAGGTCTGAAGACAGTAGTCTGTAACACCGTTTGTCTTGTAGTAATATCCACAGGAATGTGAGTAAGCCATTATTTTTTATTTAAGGATTTGGAATTTTATTGGTAGATTTTGTATTCTTACTTTCCATGATAAGTCAGAAATCTTTGTGGAATCCGTTGCCTATTTAAAGATTATATTGGTCATGTATGTAGCTTTGTGTTTAAACAATGCAGAAGGTAGTTTTCAAAAATTCCCCCAAAGTCAGCAGCATAAAAAAAGAACTAGAAATGCAACATAAAATTGGGACCTGGCAATAATATTTTTTTGCTTGATTTTGAATGTGATCATAGTTACATCAGTAGTAGAAACGTTATAAATCCTCTTCTACATTACTAGCATTATCCTGTGATCATCTATATTCCTATCTGATTACCTAAAATGTACAGAAAGGATATTAGTCATTAGGGCTGGAAAAAAATTCATTGCCAGACACACTTCATGATTTTAGAAACAAGAAAAAAGCTTTTTGGCTCAGAGAAAGCAATCAAATGTTTTTTCTATCCTCAAGCATAATATTTACTTAAAGGATTGTGACTATAAAAGCAAATACCTCTAACAGGAAGCTAGGACAAAAGCTGTCAGGGAACTGGGTAGTAAATAGCCCTGAAATTGTTTTCTCTGCTTCATTTCAAAAGCTTAAGGCAAAGAATGTTTGACCTTTTACAAATGAAATGCTTTCCTCCACGTTACAGTGCTGTACTGAGCACTGATGCTTATGTGCAACTTGATGCATCATTACGAATGGTAACATTCTTGCTGCTGGTATAAACTCCCGCTTAAGAAGGATTTCTAAACCAGTGACATTTTTCAGTCCCAGAAAGGCTGGAATATGACCAGAGGGCTGGAGAAACTCCCATATGAGGAACGGTTGAGAGAGCTGAGCTTGTTCAACACGTGAAAGAGAAGGGTCCAGAGCAGCCTTCCAGCACATAAAGGAGTCCTACAGGAAAGATGGGGAGGGGCTCTTTAGCAGGGACTGTAGTGGTAGGACAAGGGGTAGTGGTTAAAAACTGAAAGAGGGTAGATTTAGAAAGAAAGAGGGTAGATTAGGAAGAAATCTTTTACTGTGAGGGTGGTGAGGAACTGGAACAGTTTGCCCAGAGAAGTCATGGATGCCCCATCCCTGGATGACTCTTTGAGCAACCTGACCTAGAAGAGGGTCTACTTGCCCACACCAGGAGGCTTGCATCTAGATGATCTTTTAGATCCCTTCCAACCTCAGCCATTGTGTGATTCTGTGATTCTGTGATTTCTGCTTCCTCCATTCAGTTGTATTTCCAGATTTTTTTGATGGGAGAGCAAATTAACTGGTGTGATTGTTCAACGTGACCCAGAAACTGTGAAGAGGTCAAAGAGAGAAATGTCAAACAGAACAAAAAATTGCTCTCAAAATTGTCATATCTGTAGTCCATTCATTGTCACCTTGACATATTAATGAAATATGAAAGTTATTTCTATTAAGCGTTATATTACAACTGATGAATATTTTAATGAATGTCATACAAGCTGCAGGCTAAATTCTGGTCCCATTGAGAACAATGGGAATTTTTACTATTAATCTCAATAGAGTAAGACTTGACCTTACAGTCAATTTATGTCCTGCACTTCATTAATAATTCTTTTTTGGCTACTGCTTTATTTCCACTTAGCCAGTTTGTAGGTAATTAATTCACTAAAGCCACACTTTTATTTTCTCATGCTTCCTTAAGATTCACTTTTGCTGTGATCACTATAAAAGTCAAACAACCTGGCTGTGTAATAGTTGAGTGTATTTGAGAGTATATATATAGATATATACACACATACTGTATCACAATTAGGAATTATAGAATTATGCAATATCTAATCAAAGCCATTAGGTATTTCTTCCAGTTTTTTGTCTGTTTTGATCATAATTTTGTTACATTTTCTTTAGAGTTAATGTGGAAACTCCCAGGAGAGAGATACCTTGTGTTACATGATTCTAAAATTTGAACTGTAGGACAGATGCTATATTAATAAGCTCCATAGTGGTAAGGAGTAAAAGACACATGATAAATCCAGGAATTCTAAAACATACTGTGGTGGTTTGTTGAGTCCACAAAAATATGCTGTTACAAGTACAGGTGCATTTCAGTTTTCAGTAGCCTAGTTAATGATCGATTATTTTAAGAAGCATTTGCGACACTGCTATGAGAGCTTTTCCAGTCACTTCCTGTATCTAAGTCCTCTAAAAGATCCTATCTAACAGACCCACTAAGCTCCTCATAAAGCACAGAAATCATTGCATTCTTCACTGAAACACGCAGGAAGAGGAAAATTTCTGCTTGTGCAACTCACTGCTTAGACAGTAACACAGTAGTTAAACCCTCAAACCAAAGTAGAAAAAAATTGGCTGTGTACAGTGCCAAAAGTGCAATGAAAATGGTTGCCCTCCTGATAGTTTGATTGCTTTTTTGCAGCAGGTTTTGAATGTAAGTTTGCCCATGGATTTCTTCTAAGAAGAAATCTCAGTATGGCTGAGAGGATGGTTTGAATTTGGGTCTACTCTCTATTTGCTGACAGTATAGTCCTTGACAGCAAAACTACGTATAAAAGTATTTTTGCAGAAATTCATATTTGTAATTGCAACAGAACTGTTACACCTGTGTAGATGAAAGACTTTCAGCATTTTAATTAAATACTTCTGTTTTCATGGTTTTTAATCTGGGCTACAACATGCTCTCTGGTAATAGTCTACCACACATAATATAGGGGAAAAAAATGGTATTTTTAATTAAAAACTTCAAGAAAACACAGACGATTTCTTAGTTACAGAAGACAAAAAAAAAACCAGAAAAAAGAATGCCCTTCAAAACCGTAAGCTGTTTCAGCAGGTTTTCTTCCATGTGAGCAGATGAAATATATCTTGACTGAAGACAGACACTAATCAGAAAAAAAAAAAGAAAGAAGTTTAATACCATTTTGTTCTTAGATGAAACCCTAAGTGTTACTTGCAGGACTTATACCTGTTTTTAAAAACAGTCCTGGCCCAACCTGGATCAAAAAAAGATGGCATCATACATCTTCATTTCCAACAGATCTCATTCATTGCCCTTCTCCCCTCTATACTTGAGCAGAGCAGTCATTTCTCTAAGTCCCAGGCCATTTTGATGGAATGCATAGAGTATATGAATACTGTTCTCTCCTCCCAGAGAGAAGAGAAAACATATTTATCTTTCTTGCTTGAATAATAATTGCTAAGGGAAATGATCACAAGACACCGGCTTTTAAATTTAATTAGATTTTTGGCTTTTCCTCTAAAATGTTAAAAAAAGGGGGAATTTTTCTAAGAAATTCTTTGTAAAATAACACAAGAAAACTATTATTTTGTGGATATTATTAGTCTGCAAAAAATAAATTTGGAAAAAATAAACAAAATTAAAACAGAATCTTACAATCTGGGGGCCTTGATCCCCAAACTGATATAATTATCATAAGTTTACCAAATAAAACAGCCTATTCTTAGGGCAAGTCATGCATTCCTGCAAAATCAAGAGGTGCTTCACTAAAACAATGTATTGTTGAAGTTTAGGAATTGCAAATTCTTCCTTTCCCTTTCCTGCCCTTCCCTTCCCCTTCTTATTTTCCTTCACTTTGCTTTTATTTTCAGGCTGGGAGAGAGGAAATTGGTTAGAAATCCATTAAACTAACAGTATGTGCCATGATAGTTTTTTGTTCGTGAATTTCTGGATTAGTTTTGCATATGTAAAAAACCCTTCTGTCAGAATCACAGAATTAATGAATGGCAGAGGCTGGGCAGGACCTCTGGAGATCATCTTGTCCTACCTTCCTACTCAAGCAGGGCCACCTAGGTGAATCCTAAATACACTTAGATGCGAGATAGATGTTGTTTATCTTCAGAAACAGTGTTTGAAGAGAAGTAGCTGCACAGGCAATATGACTGATGAGAAGTGTCTTAAACTATGATCCCAAATCCTACTACAGTTAATTAGCTGCTTTTGAAACTCTGAGTCTCACCGAATAGAAATTAGGCATTCTAGCACTGAGCCAGTAGATGTTAAGGGCTACTCCAGAGTCAATTCAAGGCCCAGTGAGATAAATATTTTATTCTAATTTAATGCAAGACAAACTGGCATAAATCTATTACGATAAGCAAAAAATGCAATGTACAGCTCTCCATATGTCAAATACTGTGCCTACATTGCCAGATAATCCATTATTTCAACAATTCAAAGCTCTTTCATTTCTAAAAATAGACACATGTAATGTTTACTGAGATCTGGTTAATTTCTTTTGTTAGAGACTGTGATGTCAAATCCTATGCCTGCATTTGTCAACATATTCCTAAAACTTGTTAATTAACCTGGAAAACTTAAGGCATGACCTAAAAGAATTTTGCTTTATTAAACTCTATAAAGTTTTAACTTTCCTATCAGTTCTACCGTGAAATAATAGACATTTACAGCTTTACGTTAACCACTTCATAAGTGCATATTCTGGAATTATCTTCATCTATATCAAAGACTGATGTAATCTATATAAAAGGCTCACCTTTATAAAATTGTTCTCTTTTATTTTTTTTTTTGTCTAACCAATGTTAAATAACGTAGTTTTGGTAGAATGTATAGATGGTAGGGTGTACAGATATTACTAGAGCTGGCTACTGGATTAAAAATAGTACTGTATCATTTTGAGTCTTGAATTTATACAGAACCTCTATGTACACATTTCATTCTGGAGACAATGAGATTTAAGGATGTTTTACAAAGTGAGATGTATAATTGCTTATTGTTAACTTGTATACCTCCTTTTCCTGTAGCTATTTTAAGTGTAAAAGTACAGTAACATAAGAAATAGTGACCAACAAAACCCACAAAGTTTCTATTCTCAGAGTTCTTCAATATGATTAAGCTTTCAACAGTACTGGTAATGTACTCAGAGGGTTTTTTTCCTTATTAGTAGTACCTTTAGGGAACATTAATCTCTCAAAAATTGAGTAACACTGTCTAAGATGTTAGTTTTAAATGATACATTAGTATCTGTCATTTAAATTGATGGTTAGAGCTCTAATTAAGAGTAACGGTCAGAAGGTAACCACTCTGTAGTTGAAATTTTACTGCTTCATTAAATTAGTGATCTGATGCAACTCTGCACCTGGCTGTGGTGTGTAATCATACGCTATCATAATCTTTTTAGCACACAAGGGCAGAAATTGTGATTTTAATGTTTCTTATTATAAAGCTTCATATTCTGGTTTGTTTTGTTTATGCTGCCCAGCTTGGGATAGATATGTGCGTGGATATGTTTACTTTCAATCTGTCTGTCTGTCTGTCTATCTATCTATCTATCTATCTATCTATCTATCTATCTGTCATCACATCTGTACAATTTGCTGTATGACCTTCAATGTGGGATGCTCTTACTTGTTTAGACCTTGCAAAGAATCAATAAACATTCCTTACACAGAACGCAAATAGAAAATATTCCGCATGGAAGATATTGCGTATTGTAGCACAAAGGTCAGTGATCTTAATTTTTTTAATATTACGTTGTTGTGGTTTGATGTTTTGCAAAGATAACTAAATAGCTTTGAATTGTTTCAAATAATTATTATATGCTTGTAAATTTTACACAAAGCGGAGGAAAAGACACTTAGTACTTAAATGCTTCATTGTTTCAATTGGCATTAAAAGTGACCATTCTTGAACAGCTCATCATATTTACTCTCTTCACTATTTATGGACTTAGTATAATTCTTAAACCTGCTAGTTGTTCTAGATTATATTTGTAGGGACATTTATAGAAAGCATTCTGTCAAAATTTAGAATGTGACCACTGTGAGTGCTGACATTTGAATTCTTTCGCTAAAATACTCAGGTTGACCTCAAACCTACATTTTATAAACAGAAGCAGCTGTAGAAATTACTAGGTAATGTATGTGCAAGTAACCATTGCTAGATAGGAACAGAAAACACAGTTGAACTTAGTTCAGTACTCGGGTATAATATTAACATTAAATGTGTGCTCCATAGCCCTCATTTCAAATTTGGTTTTATCTGGGCAGTGATTCTCTTTATAGGACATTTAGTTGTATACTGCCACATTTTCAGATCTCCTCATTAAATCTGTAGTAATTGTGACAATTAAAAAAAATATGTTTAATACAGGGTCTTAAATTAAATGCAGCAAGTAGTAAGGCTTAACAGATCTGCTCATCCTCTGATATTATTTGCACAATGGGCTTTCTCTCTGCTCCTGAATACATCTGGATTCTTTACTGTCTCTGAAATAAGCATCATAACACAGGCAATAGTTTAAAGCTTTATCTGACAAAAATTATTATTATTTGTACTTTTATTAATGTAATAGATGGAACCATTAAACAAGACCATTCCTATTCAGTGTATTAATTGCTCCAGAATAATGTATCACGATAGTTTCACATTAATTTCATTAACTGTGAAATATGAAATCATAAGTAACCCTTTTTTATTTTAAAACTTCTAAACAGTGTAGTAATAGACTGTGTACCTCTGAGGGAGAACCATGTTGTCATTTTCTAATCTACAGGAGCTAAATATCAAACCACAATTTTCCTCTATTATATCAAATTAATTACTTCAGTAGGGAATGCGTGCTAGGTGGTTTCAAGAGGAGTCATTTTTGTGTGATGACTGTAAGCTTCCTTCCGTGCAAGTACTAAAACTAACAGCGAGGCTAAATGTGGGTATCCAAGATGGACTGGAAACTTTATTACATGAGCTGTGTCTTGGTCCTTCTAGGCGTTTTTGTGAAGATTAAGTCTACCTCATAGGAGATACAATCCTTGCTGTCTGCTGAGGAGGTCATAGTTTAAAGAATGACTGAAGACGCACAAGAGCAGCACTTCTGCTGCTGTGGGTTTTTTTAGTTCCTCACTGGCACTGGTGTTCATGCATATTCTGCTTCCAACCACCACAGCGATCCCACTCAGTTGTGCTGCTGGGCCACTGGTTCAGGCCCTTGCTCAATGCAGCACCTCTCCCTTCCCTCATCTAGCAGTGACTCTTCAGGTGGGATGCTGTACTAGATGACTTTCCAGTCAATATTTCTGTGATTGTATCACTTTCTTTTCTCGGGATTACCAAGGCAGTGATAATTTTAGTTGATTTTTATTGAAAAGGGAAGAAAATTTCTTCTATCAAGAGATACTTGAGTCTGATGAGATTACATTAATTTTTAATTCATAAGCCAGGATCTTCAAGACATTACAGAAACATTTTGCAAATATGTGAAGACTATTACTTGGACTCCTTTCTTACTTACAGAATGAAAATATGAAATGGCACTGAATCAAAATCCTTTAGATTGGAGTTTGAGATATGCTGTCTGCTACTGTCAATACTTCGTGAGAATGGAAAATGTGACTGTGTTGTGTTTTGGAAATGCTGTGGTCAGAGTTCTCTAACACTAACCATGGAGTGTTTTTAGAGTAGCTTCCTTGTCCATCAGGATTCCAAGATGTGTTAGATTGCTGCATCATTGCGCCCTGGTTGCTGTAAAGAGATGCAATTCAGGGTCTTTCTATTCAGTTTAACATTCTCAGTATTCTAAATATCTTCAGAGTTCTGAGCAATATCTAGAACATACTAAAAATTCATCTATGTATTGTAAGGAAAGATGTAATATCTGAAGTTCTTTTAATCTGAAGTGATAATTTAAGCTCACACTGTTCTGTGATTGTGTCTGTCAGGGAAGATGTTGAAAAAAATTAAAAATATAAAACCATCTCTGGACCGTTTACATTTTATGGCTGACAGCCTGAACTCTACACACAGAGCCTACTAGCTGTTCTAGAACTGACCATGGTAATGTCAAAGGGAATACATTAAATTAAATTGAAATAAGTGCTCACTTAGCTGTTGCTACTGTGTAGAATTATTTTCTGTTCTATCATTTAGACATAGACTACCACCAATACATTACATCTTGACTCTGCAAAAATATGATTAACTTGGTTACATATGTTGCTTCTTTCTTTCCAAAATAATTTCTAAAAAAATACAAATACTACGTTAACACAGCACAGGCCTTGTAACTGCAAGAAGCTTGCTTTTATTACCAGCTCTATACTCACCATTTTCTCCTGAATGTTATTTTCATAATAGAGAGACACAGAGAAAATCTATCTTGCATACTTTAATGGAACATGACAGTAGCAGTTAACCCTGCATAGGAAAAATTATCTCTACCCTTTATCACATTCAAGTTCTATCTTTGAATTGCAATTAAGCTGTTGATTGCCATTCTGTTCATCTGTAGCAGTATAGGTTTATCTCAGCCAAACCATCTATGTGGTTGAAATTAATTGGCAGTATTCCGCTTTGTATTTCAGTGCAGCTTAGTGCTACATAGCTTTGTCTCTTAAAAAACCAAACCAAACCCAGCCCAAAACTACAAGCCTTAATTATACAGTACCAACAGGATATTGGGAGTACTGACTGAGAAAAAATGTGTTAGCAAGCTTTTGCCCTCAAGTGAGATTGTATTTAAGTTCCATTTAGGTTGACAAAAGACTCTTTGCTATCCAATATTTTCAACAATCATTTGAAATAATGAAAAAAATATGAAATAACTTCTGGTAAACATAAGCAGGTGGAATAAAAAACCTGAAGAAATATAAATAATATTGGAAAAATAGCTGAAACACAGAATGTTACGCACCATTTTGTAGCGCATTAAGGTGTATTTTAACATCTCCATAAGTGCAGAACCACATCTAGGAACAAAAGTTCACATGACATACAGGCTGTGGCCAAATAACTCAGCATGTGCTCTCAGCATAAATCTTTGTCAAAAAAAAAGGATAATTACAATAATTTCAAAGAAAAACAAAATACTAGCCTTCAAGAATAGAGAGTAAATTTGCAGCCATATACAAGTGCAGTTAATATCAGAGAAGTACATGCATCGTCAAACACGTCCAATCTTAAAAGGATGCTGAAAAACAGAAGATGTAATCAACAAAACCAGTCATATTTTAGAAAGTTTGAAAAGGTCTTAAACCATGATGCTTAAAAAATTCAGTTTGTCTAGGTCTGAGAAGAAATGTAGCACATGAATAGATTATATGGTGCATGTACCTTTACAAGGAGAAAAAGACAGGTTCTGAAATCTTAGCAATCTGTGAAGGAAAGGCATATCAAGAATTAAATTCTAGTAGCTGAAGCCAGAGAAGAATGAAATCTGAAATTAAGAAAAATGCTTCCAGTAGTGAGGGTGCAAAGCTGCTCGTACAGACTACCAGGTTAAGTGATGAATTCTCCATTTCTTCTCTTCAAATGAAAGCTTTGGGTTTCTAGAAAAAATGTTTTGATCAAATTCAGCTCACAAGAGTGAAGTGTAATGACCTATAAATCTTTTTGGAGCTACACATTATCAATATGACTCTGTGGAAACAATGTAAGTAAGTGAAATTGTACACATGGCTTTATAAGTGTTTAATATTATGGAGAGATTTTGTCCACAAAAAGAAAGTCACAGAAAGATGATGGAGACAGAGCAACTGTTAATTCCTTGTTGTTGACATGGCCAAAAAAATCTGAGACCATAAAATACATGGCAGAACGAAATATAACAACATTATCTTGTTACAATGTCAGACTAATGTTCTGCCTATGCAAAGAGATGACTGCAGCAATACACAGATTTCCCCAAATTAAATGGAAACCAGGCAGGAGGGGTCCACTACACATACCAAGATTTAGCTGATCCATTGATTTATCATTTGTGGTTGGTAAACGTTAGTCAAGTCTGATCCATTTAAAAGTCATCAACAACGAGAGGCCCTGAAATTATCATACTGGTACCTGTCCAAATACACAAGTGACTGTAGCACTGTTGGAAACTTCCCATTGAGTACATTGTGCTCTATGTATGTCCTGTATATAGCATAAATAGCTAGAAAGGGATTTGGATGAATAAGGAGCTGATAAATCTCACACAGATAGACTTAGGTACCATTTTCTATTACTGTATCTGTTTCCGGATTGTGACAGATTTTACTCAGAGATACTTATGAAGTAGAAAGTGAGCCATAAGTCTGATTATAGCATAAGAATACTCTACAGCAAGACAAAATGTTGCCATCTTGGAAAAGCTTCTGTTCAGTTTCCATCTAATGCATAAACAGGACAAGATATCGAGAGAGTTATCACAACTATCTCAGGCAACTGCCCTAGTGACATGCTTTATATTATAAATTTAATTTTGAAAACCAAGAAATCAATAAGACTCACCATGCAATGAAGGTTCTCATGATATGCATAGCACATATCAAGACATCTCAAGTTGCTACATGCACAACACTGTTGTTTTTGAAAAACACTGCTAGCAGTGGTGTTGATGGACACATGTTCTGTATTGCTCCTGCTGATGTGACTTAGTTTTACAGCAAAACATGGAAATGTTATGGCACCTGTGAGAGAAAGATGACAAATTCTTCTAGTCATTTTTAGTCAACATTTCTGTATATTAATTACTGAATAATAAACAGTGAGAAACAATTCCTGGAGCAGACAGGAATCCATAATACCCCTCTCCAGAGTGAATGACCCAATAACAAGGATAGAGACAGTATTCTTCTCACACGACCTTTCTCTGTCCTTTGATTGAGGAATCTGCTGTTGCTCAGCAGTATAACTTGAACAGGAAAGTTGAAAATTGACTAGTTGAATATTTAGCACTTTTCCTTGAGAGATATAAGGTGCTTGATCTCTGTTGAGATGAAGAAAGAACAAAATTAATGTCTCCTTGGGTGGGTATTCTTTTCCTGCAGGTTATTTTATAAAAGATGCATGACCCTACACAACAGTTACCTTTTAAAAGAAAATATATTCAACACTGTCTTGCTACCTCTCAGCATCCGTGACTTTTCAGGTCTGGAATAAAGTGGCAAAGCTAAAAGAAAATGGAAAAAAATCCAGCATCTTTCACTACATTCAAGAAGAAATCTCTTCCCAAATTCTCCTTTTTAGTTCTTTCCATCAAAATACTTGTACGTGCATCAGGGTAGTCCCAAGCATGAATACACACTGAGAAGAAAATGGATTGGGAGCAGACCTGAGGAGAAGGCCTTGGTGGTACTGCTGGTTCAGAAGCTCAACATGAACTGGCAATGTGCACTTGCAGCCCAGAAAGCCAACTGTACCCTAGGCTGCATCAAAACAAATGTGACCAGCCGTCTAAGAGAGTGATTTTTCCATTCTGCTTTGCTCCGGTGAGACCGCACCTGAAACACTGCATCCAGCTCTGGAGCCCCCAGCATAAGAAGGACATAGTACCAGGATGAGGGGCAATGGCTTTAAACTGAAAGAAAGTAGACTTAGATTAGATGTAAAGAAGAAATTCTACTCTATTAAGACAGTAAGCACTGAAACAGAATGCCCAGAGAAGCTGTGGGTGCTCCATCCCTGGAAGTGTTCAAGGCTAGGTTGGATCGGATTTTGAGCAACCTAGTCTAATGGAAGATGTCCCTGTCCATGGTAGGGAGGTTGGAACTAGATCATCTTTGAAGTCCCTTCTAACTGAAACTGTTCTACGATTTAAAAATTTTGTTATTCAGTGAAAACGAAATAATCATTAAGCATAGCTAATAATTGATACATCATGAGATAAAATCTAACCTTGGTTATTTACGATCCATAGAAAAAACAGTTTATGAAGCTGACAAATGACAAGTCTACTGTTGCTTTTGCTAGTCCTAGTCTTTTCTGTGGTTCTCAAAGAGATTTATGGTCCTCTGTAGGATATTCCTTACTGTACTCTGTTACTGCTGAATTTTTGACAGTGGTGCATCTTTTTGCTGAATGGTGTAGGTACTCCGGAAGTTCATAATTCAGAATATGTCTAGATATTTCTTCCTCTTTCCAGCACAAGTGGCTGCTAAAATGACTGAATTATGAATATATTTTAATCAACTACATCTCCCTTCTTTGTAGTCATATTATAGAGGTTTCATGGTACCTCTCTGTAGCTACATTATTATTGTTGGGGGTTTTTGTCATGCCTTTATTCACATCTTACTGTTGAGGAATACTTTTCCTTGCCTGTGCTTACATGATGTACCATTTCCAAAGCCTAGGTTACTGAAAAATAGTTTCAATAAAGCAGGGTGTTTGTCATGACAAAGCTATAAACTTTGTAAGTTTCACCCCTGATCACCTTCACTGACCATGTTTTGTGTGCTTTACTCTCTGTTCTCTGTTCTTTGAGGTCGAGTGAAAGGAGTATGCAAGAACCATACACCACATTACACACCACTTAATGTGGGAATTATAATAATCAAAAACCTACATGCAAAGCTCAACTACAATGCTAATCAGTCTTGTTGCCTAAAATTTTGTTCCTTCAAGAATTGACTGCACTGTTCTGAAACAGGATATTAACATACATTAAAGAAAAATGCAGTCATGAAAGATTCATGGCTACAGAGAACAGCTCAGTCATGAAATGTGCATTTTGCAGAAAATTAGAATGTATACAGCTGTGCTGCAGAACACCACAAAGGCCTCAAGTCATCACTGGACTTTGGTTCAAAGTGAATTCCCTTTGATGACTGAACCTGAGTTTTTACTATACTGCAACTCATTGCTTTTCTGCTCTACTTCTATCCCATGAGAAAAATTTAAATATGCAAGCAAAACCATAAAGCACATGAAGCAATATCAGCATTTCCCACAAGCTCCATTTATTGCATTAGCAGATTTTTTATTCATGAACTTTGTTCTAATGGTGTTAGTATCAAAGTTTATTAGTTTTACTGAAGAGTGTTATTAATCTAATTACTGATGATCAGTAATTAACTACTAATTTTCTGTGTTAGTAAAATAATGTTAATTTGTAGGTCTGATATAATGCTAAAATTAAAAATGCGTAACAAGTGGATGTTTCTTACCATACATATATATGTATAGTATTCATTCTCAGGTTTACTTTTACTATTTCACCATACTTTTGTACTAGACATCCTTTTCTTTCTTTGGACTCAAAAATCTAATGATTTTAGGAGGCTAAAGAAGTGGGTATCATAGATTATTCTTTTCTTATCCCTATATATTTTCATGTAGATTGAATTCAGAACTGTCAATTGTCCAAAACTGTTGTGTGAAAGCTGAAAGGTTCTGGTTTCATGAAACCATTACTAAGAGAATAAGTAGGTATGTAAAAGGTGGATACACACGATAGACAGCTTGTAGCCAAATGAGTGGAGTGTTGCAGCCAGAGAAGCATGCCAGCTAAGATACAATTGGCATTACTGACCTTCAATCCACAAATAGAACAACTGGAAACAGAGTATAAACATTTATAGTACAGTAATGCTGCTAAGAGTAAACTGGAGTTAAACATTATATATAAAGGACACATTATCTAAAAGGTGTAAATGATGACTTCTGTCTTCATTTCACAGTAGAGCACAGTGAACATTAAAAAATATTCAAGTAGAAAATCTGTAAGACAAAAAATGGAGAGGATGTTGGAAAGTGGTCTGGTAGAATCAGTGTACTCTTGCAGAAGGGGTAGGATGAAAACCAAAAGAAGTTCTCATCTGAAAAATATGATCAACTACTTTGGAAGCTGTTTTAGATCTTCATACATTCTTTGGGAAAGGAAATTAAAAGCATCAACAATGAAAGAGGTAAAATGGCGAAGAAAGAAGTCACTTACTTCAATACTGGTCTCCTTCACTGAGGAGCACTCCAGCACGGCTACTCTAACCTTGAGGACTAAGGCCATTGGGGCTGTTACCTTCATTGCCAATGACATTAACTCTGATTACTGTTCCGCATATGTCTCTGAATGTACAGCATCCGTACTGCATACTGATGGTGAGTTTAGGGTAAGATAGTTAAGGGCTAATTAGTTGAATATATAGTTATAATGATGGATAATGAGTAAGAACTGAGCCTTGGCAGCAAGCACGGTGTTGATGAATATCAATCTTGTAAAGTGCTTTTCTGAAGTTTGAAACTGCTTTGTTTTACTGATCTATTAATGTTTCCACCACAAAGATATCTAATTTCCTGAGGCCTTTTTATATGGATAGCGATATAGTTAGTCGTTGAAGGCTCTTGCAGAAGGTCTGAGCAGAAATTACTGATGCATCTTGTCACTCCCATGCAGCCATTAAAAAAAATGGAACTTAACTGAATAAATTAGACAGCTGACTAAACAAGAAGTGGCTTTCACTCACCAACACAATCACTGAAGGAAAAGACAGAGAACACTCATGATAGACCAGTGGCAATTGGTAAAATCAGGGATCACCTTCACTCTAAACTCTTAAAAGAAGTGATGAATCTTAAGAAAGAAGAGACAAATAAAACTCTTTCTTGTGGGTTGAGATAAAGACAGGGAGATCACTTACTAATTATCTTCATGAGCAAAACAGACTCAACTTGGGAAAAAAAAATTTCATTTAATGTCAATTAAAATAAATTTCAATAGTGAGGAAACAAAAGACAAAAATTAAAACAACACTTCAAAACTTTCTCCTTCCCTCTGTTTTGCAGGCTCAGCTTCACTCCTTCAATCTGACTACTGAGTAGTGCCAGGAGTGGTCAGTATGGTCAGTACCCAGCGGTGCCTCTCTGCTGCTCCTTCTCTGTCAGCCTTTTCCCCTGCTCAGCATTGACTCTTCAGGAGCAGCAGTTCCCTCAGGAGGTATCCACCTGCTGCAGCTTGAGATCCTCCATGGGCTGCAGAAGGAAAATTTGCTTCTCCATGGTCTTCTCCACAGGTCGCAGGGGAATTTCTGTTCTAGTCCCTGGAGCACCTCCTCCCCCACCTTCTTTACTGAGCTTGCTCACTCTTTCTGTTCCCTCCTCATGTTTCTGTCCAGTGTTTTTGCTTTTTCTTCAAAACACTTCCCCTGCAATGCCATCACTCTGGCTGCGGGGCTCAGTCATGCCCTGTGAGGGGTTGGTTGGGGCTGGCTGGAACCAGCTGTGTCCAGCACGGGGAAGCCCCAGTCTCTCCTTACAGATGTTGCCCTGCAGTACTTGCTGTCAGTGCCTGGGCATGTGAATTCCCTACATCTCCACATGTAGTTTGTCTCTGCCTTCTTGTAGAGACCTGGTCCAAAGGTTATAGATAACAAAACAGCTGTAATTCATTCAAATGGCATTTTAATCAGATGCTACAAAATTCACTCAAATCAGCCAGTCTGTTTCCTTATATCTTGTTTTGACTTCTTTGTAAAATGTAGTAAATATTTGAAGGTATTCCGCAATAGAAGAATGGATAATTTATATTGTACTACTATGACTCTTGTCAATTTTAGACAAGAAGTGCTAACTGCATCTCTTTTTCTGAGAGATTATTTTGATGCAAATGCACTTACAGAAACCATTATCATATTAGCTTGCAATGCTGAAAAACAATCATCAGATAGAGAAGAAACCATAGTCCTCTGGAAGCTCCACCAGCAAAAGATATTATTGATAAGTACTGGAGGGACTACCAGTTGTGTGAGCAAGGATTGAACAGCCTGCATTAGATCTAAGGCGCTGTGAGGTTGTTTTACTGGGAAAACTTAAATGTTGTATCATAGTAGTAGCTTTAACCAAAGATCTACATTGGAGTTAGGCCACTTACATAGGAGTATCACCACTTACAGGTTTTGTCCAGAGGTCACCTGGTCTTCCTCATCAGACTCACTGGTTAGCTAAAAGGGGCTGTGATGCTGCCCGCCCATCAAATTCTAAATCTTATGTGTTAAAAAAGATATTTTGGCCCCTATCATAATGGATATGTTATCATTCTTCAGTGAAGCTTTATAAAACATGACTGGGTTGTTACAAGGTATTACTAGGGACACAAGCCACTCATAAGGTGGATCTTCAGGTTGAATCAGTAATAAAGTATTTCCAACATAAACATTTTTATTTCTGAGTTTTGGAAGTTCAGTAAGATACATCTACTAGAGCTACAGTGAAAATTTTACTTTTAATTTTAATTCTAAAAAAGCAATAATTTTATACCCTCAAGGTATATCACTACTTTAAATACATATTTCTCTACATATCATATATACATTGCTATGTTTGTCGTAATAGTTTTATTATCTAGACAACTGTTTTACTGACAGAGGGAGTCTGTGAAGGAAAGACATTTCCATGATACCGTTTAGACACAAGTCAAACTGGAGCTGTAGAACATATTCTTCATCCATGATTCCTAGGAAATGGACTTTTAATTAGACAAATTCTGCAACCTCTGTGACCTAGGCAAGCCTCACCACCTTTTACAATGTTGCCATGTAAACCAAAAGAATAGTGATTTGGCATCAAAATACAGTCAAATCTCCAGGAACTCTTTGATTTATCTAGACTTACATGAAAGCTAAAACAAGACTCACCAGCAGGTTAAATGCTCTTGACAAAATAAATCCTAAGGACAGGAATATGAAATAGCCCACAATAAAATGCCCTCTTTTTTGAACATCTTCATGTGTGATTAGTACAATTATAGGTCTGTTTATCTCATTACAAATATTGTGAAAGATAGATCTTTCAACAGTAATGATAGCTGGCAGTGTGATACAGTATTTGTTACTGCATAGTTCTGCCGTGTCGTTTCAATAATCCTCTGCATAGCCAGATCTGGCATTACAAATGGTATTTGCATTAAATCGCTGTCCTGCTTTATCTGGAATATACAATGATTTTTCTGGACTTCATTTTAAGATTTTTTTCCTTACCAGAGAGGTGCAGCGTGTCTGTGATAAACATGCTTTGGAACTGTATGGTGCTGCTTTGTCCTTGCAAGTGGTAAAATGTCATGCAAGTATATTGATGTGAAGTGCATGTACAGTCAAATCATGTAGATCTGTGTGGTCATTACCCACCTTTTTACTGGGAGCACATATAGCTCCCCAGCCAGTCACAAAAAGTGAATTAGAATTCTCTTCACTATTTATCACTCTGGCTGACATTAACTCAATGTCTTATAATTTGCTCTGAATATTAAGAAAACAAAACCTGTACTAAGTATTTTTATTGTTATTGATGGTTACATCCATTCAGAGTATATTGCTATTTCACAAATCTGAGAAACTGAAACAGAATGTTTTTTTGTTGCCCTGACTTTAGTGACTTTTAGATATTCTACCAAAATACTGTTGTTTCTTTATCCAGAAGCACGTTCTACTTAAGTTTTTGCTTCTGAACATGAACAAATCAATTTCTCTCTCACAAAAGTGTAGGGAAATTAGCCCTTGTGAAAGAAACTTAAAAATAAGAGATGAGTGAAATAACCTAACAAAGCATGAAATGATATGAAAACAATAATATTTTCCCCTAGTATAAGAGAAATCTGAAGAAAGATGAGAACTTTAATGAACTGTGTTCAGACCCAAATGAAGTATGTCAGTGATGGAAATGTAAACATATTTTTGTTTATATTTTTCACTATGTGGTAGTAATATTGCCTCAAGCTGAGCAAAAAGATATTATAAATATATATGAAAGACTACATTTAAAAGAAATTCTAGAATAATGTCATCACAGAGCAATACAATGCAATTTGATTCTTCTTGCCCGTGTATTCCATTGTAACTTACTCAGACAGCAAAGCTAGAAAATTCCAGTTCCTGCCTAAGCTTGAGTCTGACATGGATCGAAAAATAAATTAAGCCATTGAGACATGCTTACAGTGAAGACTACAACAGTCATGCCCATTTCAGCTTTATTTGCTTTGATGCGGTCTTACAGCAGTGTGGCAAATTACACCTCACAGACGTACATGTGCAATACCTATATCAACTCTAATTGTTGAACTAATTTGCTTAGAGCTAGATTAGATGTTCCTGCAGAGCACTGCTTACTTGAGGTGCGAACTCCTTAACATTGACTTTGTAAAGATAGTACCAGTTGTGCTACAAGGAGGAGATAGACAATTTTTGGTGATATAAAGAAATGTGTTGCCTGATCATTGAATACTTACAGGAAAACTGTAAGATATACAGTAAGAAAGAAAGGAAAACTGCTAAATTTCACAGAACCTGGACTATGAGACTGTCTCTGTATCTTTGTGACAGCATGACACCCATCATTAATCATATTTTAATTAAACTTTGTTGTAATATAAATCTGACTCATTAAGTCACCCACAGATGAGTTAACTGAGTGTTCAATACCACTGTGTAACTAATATGGCTGAATACAATACAAAGAAGTCAGATAATATTTTCATAATGAAAAGAAACCCGTATTATTCTTTCTGATACTTCCTATTTTTCCAGTGGTATTTTTGAAATATATTCCCTTAATATGATATACAAATTCTGAATATGTTAAATCTATTTATAATTTTACAAAATTACTGGTGCAGTCATATAGTAAATATTCTTTGTGCAGATAATAATCCATAAAACAGGTTCATATTTTGAAGTGTTATATACTTAGGTTTACCGCTGAAGATTTTAAAGTACTCTGCAATAGTGAAATGTATCCAGCACGAACTTTGGTCCAAAGCATCCCTTAGGCGGTAGAAATCAATATAGGGAACTAGATTTTACTGCGTGCACGATGTGAAGCAGTAGATAAGAACATGATTCTTAGACAAATAGAAGGAATAAAAAAAATGGATCTAAAAAGCTATTTTTGAGTCTCTATGATATTAGTGAGACCTGTACTGTGTTGTGGTTTATGAACTCATTTAAAAGCAGTGTTGACATATTGGAAATGGCTTAAAAAAGAGCTACAAGAATGAAATTCCAAAAAAACCACGCTTTACAATGACATACTAAACCAGATCAATCAATTTAGCTTAATGAAATGAAGGTTAAGAAGTGACCCAGTCATGGTCTGTGAATGCACATACTTCCAACACAAAAGGGAAGTTTAATCTATCAAAGATATTAGGGACCTAGAGCTTGAACACAGAATATAGGCCAACTGAGACTAGAAATAGCATATTTTTATAGTAAACCACCACTAACCAACAGAACAAGTTACGTAGGTGCTTGATAAGTGTTCAAATAGAGATTAGACTTTCAGAAATATATATCCTGGTTGAAACAGTAATCCTGGGCTTGATGTGCCATTTGGGAAAACCAGATATGTTAACATGTAGGTCTCTTAAAACTTTTGTATTTAGATAGATGTGCCTTTCTTTCTGTGACAGGGTGCTGGTCCCAGTGTGAAATCTGCACACACACTATATAACAGCGCAATATTCTTGAACTACAAATGAAGCTTGCCTTTCCTGCAGCCCAGGATGGGTCTTCAGAGTGCTTCTGGAGCAGCTTCAACCCCCCACTCACTGCCACATGGAAACCAGAAATCTCAAGAAAGTAAGAATAACCTTTATTTTTATCAGTAAGAAAGGCTGATGCAATAGTCTTTAGGACTCAGGATATATCCTGTAAAATTATCTTATGGCATGTGGAAGGCTTGCCCTGATTAAATACACTCAGAATAAACAACCTCAGTCTCATGAAAGTCATGACACTGAGCTGAAACTGGGGGAGAAGTATCCCAGTGGTGATCAAATCTCATGCAGAAATGACAGAACCTTCTGATGAGTGAAAAAGATCAAAATTACTCTGTCCTAATTTTCACAAACCAGAATTGCACAAGATCAGATGGTGGTAGGCGGGAATGATGGACCCAGCAAAACTGGACATAACTGAATCCGTTTTCAAGGAACTGGGTAAGACATCATGTCAGTAACTATATAGTGATATGGAGAATAATCTGTTAACTACCTGGTAGTCTGCATGTGGAATATTCTTATTTAGGCTGATATTCCTTTTCATTCTTTAGACAAAAAGGAAATCTCAGCATGGAATAATTCCTACTTTAAAACTCCTTTTACACTAGTGAAAAAAAATACATGAACATTTGTATAAATGTCAATCTTAGCCCAATGTTGCAAGCTATAAATTTAAATTCATGTTAGAATGCTCCTTGTATAACATGATTGAATCCAGCTTCCCTTATAAAGCAGTACATCCTATTACTGGTTGTAATGAAGATTTTTGGTTTTGATAGGTCATGAGCTGTAGACATGCCACATATTTAGCCTATATCTAAAATACACAAATACACATCCTCTACTTTGTAACTAGGATTTAAATGAAAAGAGGTCAAGTACATGAGGACCAAGAGGGAACCTCAGGGCCTGCTGGTCCGCTTCTGATCTGCACAGCCAAGGAATCAAGACCAGCACGGGCCATGCTACACCACATGCCCACAGCGTAACAAGTGTCTTTGGTTGTGCCAGCAAAGCCTACTTCTCTTTTTGGTAAATACTTCTGTGGAAAGGTTACTACTTTGTATTTATACTTTGTGATGCTCTATATAAATCCAAGAAGTAGCATCCATTCAAAACTGCTACGAGAAAACAACCTTTCAGCACTATTGTGTTCAGTAGATGAGCTTACCCATGCACTCAACTGAAAATAGACACACACTATATCACAGTATCACACAGTATCACAGTATCGTACGGTTGGAAAAGACCTTTGAGATCATCGAGTCCAACCTATGACCTAACACCTACACCTACTCCTACTTGTCAACTACACCATGTCACTAAGAGCCTCATCCAATTTCTCTTTGAACACCTCCAGGGATGGTGACTCAACCACCTCCCTAGGCAGAGCATTCCAGTGAACAATTACCCTCTCAGTGAAGAATTTCTTCCTAATGTCAAGCCTAAACCTCCCCTGGCAAAGCTTACGACCGTGTCCTCTCGTTCTGTCACTGGCTGCCTGAGAGAAGAGCCCCACTCNACCATTGGCCTTTTTTGCCACTTGGGCACACTGCTGGCTCATGTTGAGTTTCCTGTCCACCAGCACTCCCAAGTCCCTTTCCGCCTGACTACTCTCCAGCCACTCTGCACCCAGCCTGTAGCTCTGCATGGGGTTGTTGTGTCCAAAGTGCTGGACCCGGCATTTGGACTTGTTAAACCTCATGCTATTGGACTCAGCCCATATTGAAAGAAAGTTTGCTGAAACAATGCAAAAGCCCAGCCTTGATCTTGCAGATATGATTTTTTGGGCACAAATTGGAAATGTATTTATCATTACTGTTTGGAACATAGAGACAATATTAGGTAGGCAAATAGATGCAGTTTTTTTGCTGCTGGATTTTTTTGGCAAAATTTCTTTCAATCTAAACAATAAATGCTCCCCAGTTCCAGGGAAGAAATTTAAAATGTTAAAGCTTTTAGGTAATCACACATTTTTGCATGTCTTATGAATACTTAATTGTAAATGAAATCTAAATTGTGAACTATTTTTACATATAATTATTGATCAGGTAATTGTCTTTGTTGGAAATTGGTTTCAAGATGAGTCTTTGTTTATAAACTTATTTTATGTTTCATTTCTGGAAATGCATGAAATATTAAAATAAATTTCCTAGTAGACTTCGTTCTGTAGTGTATTTCTGAACTTAGGGAAGTTAAAAAAACATCAGCGTCACTCATTTTAGTCTCTATTTGTCAGGGACAGAGATGGGAAGAAGACTGAGGAAAATTATGCCTGATTTCTTCACTAAAAATTACAGAAAGTATAGATAATTTATTGAAAAATGTCATTCACCATAGTGATAGTCTACAGTTTATAACAGTTTTTTCCTTTTCTTTCCCAAGGGCCACACCATACTTTTATTTTATGTTATTTTATGTTATTTACATTTATCATGCTAGCATAGGATTTCTAGCTGGACATCTTTCTTCAGACCTGCACTGTCTCTTTTGCACTTTCTTAGGTCAGAGGCAGACGAACCAGGCAATTTGAAAAGACTGATACAAATGCAATATATATTTATTACAACAAAATAAATTACAATTGTTCCACTTATCAAGCTTATCTCCCAATATAGTTTCAAGAAAGAGAATCATTTGAGTAACCCATGTCTGCTGTCATGAGGCAGAGGGAAAGACTGTGTTCTGTTTGACCCCTCCAAGATGCATTTCAAAATCATAGAATCAGAGAACTGTAGAATTATAGGATTGTAGAACTGTAGAATCATAGATTATCTCAGGTTGGAAGGACCTTTAAATATCTGTATTGGGTTTGCATGGCAAGGTTTTGTCAGTGTGAGGACTACAGAGGTGGCTTCTGTGAGAAACTTCTAGAAGTTTCTCCCATGTCCAATAAAACCAATGCCAGCCAGGTCCAATATGGAGCACTACTGGCCAAGACTGAGCCAATCAACAAGGGTGGTAGCGCCTTTGAGACAACATGTTTAAGAAGAGAAATAATGCTACACAACAGCAACAGCAGCTGGAGAAAGGAGTGCGAATAAGTAAAGAAACAACTCTGCAGACATCAAGGTCTATGAAGAAGGTGGGGGAGGATGTACTCCAGGCACTGGAGCAGAGATTCCCCTGCAGCCCATAGTGGAGACCATGGTGAGGCAGCCTGTACCACTGCAGCACATGGAGGTTAATGATGGAGCAGATATCCACCTGGAGCCAGTAGAGGGTCCCATGCCAGAACAGGAGGATGCCCGAAGGAGGCTGTGACCCCATGATAAGCCTGCACTAGAGCAGGCTCAAGACCGGACCTGTGGACCTGTGCAGAAGGAGTACTCCATGCTGGAGTAGGTTTACTGGTAGGATTTGTGACCTCGCAGGGGACCCGCAGTGGAGCAATCTGTTCCAAAAGCACTATGCCTTATGGAAGGGACCCATGCTGGAGCAGTTTGTGAAGAACTGCAGCCCATGGAAAGGACTCATGTTGGAGAATTTCATGGATTTCATGGATTGTCTTCCATGGAAGTACCTCACCCTGTAGCAGAGGAAGAGTGCAGGGAGTCCTCCCCAGGAGAATGAAGGAGAAGCAGAGAAAATGTGTGATGAACTGACTACAACTCCCATTCCGTGTATCCCTGCACTGCTTGGTGAAAAGAGGTAGAGAAAAATCCAGAACAAAGTTTTTCCCAGGAAGAAGGGAGGAGTTGAAGGAAGGTATTTTAAAATTTAGTTTATTTTCTCTTTACCCTTATCTAGTTTGATTGGAAAGAAACTAAATTAATTTTCTCCAACTCGAACTGATTTTGCCTGTGATGGCAACTGGTGAATAATCTCTCCCTGTTCTTGACATATGAGCCTTTTCTCTCCCCTCTCCATCTAAGGAGGGGGACTGACATAGCAGCTTTGGCAAGCACCTGGCATCAAGCCAGGGTCAATCCTCCACAATGTCATCTAGTCCAACCTCCAGAGTAGGGACATCTTCAGCTCCATCAGGTTATTCAGAGCCCCATCCAAACTGACCTTGAATGTTTCCAGGAATGGGTCATCTGCCACCTCTCTGGTCTACATGTTCCAGTGTTTCACCATCTGCATCATAAAAAAAATCCATCCTTGAATCTAATCTGAATCTATCTTCTTTTAGTTTAAAACTATTACCCTTTGTCCTATCAACATCTATCCTACATCTCTTTTTCAGTTGCACCTTCCTTATCACTTTATTGGTTTCTATCTCACTAATTAAAGCTTATAATTTTCTGTTCACATCTTCCTCACTCTTATTTCCCTTATATGTATGCTATTTCTTTTTCCCATTATTTCCCCTCCAGCTTTTCTTTCGCTTTTTCTTTTGTTCTACTACCAGTCTCCCATGGAGTTAGCTCATTCCTTTCCTTCCCACAGTTCACTTTTTAAACCTTTTAAAATTATTCTGGTATTGCACAGTAATATGAATTATTTGCATAATATGTCATCAATGGGTGAAATTAATTACCAGTAAAATTCTCTTGATATTACTAAAGTTGTTACTACATGCAGAAACAAGAAGACTGGCTTATTATTTTAAAATCATAGATACTTTCACCCTGGAGAGTAACAAAGCATAGAGGCATCATTCAAAAACACAAGAGAGAAAATGCAGGTTGTATAATGAAGTGACTTTCTTTAATAAACAAGATAAAGGCGTAAGTGTCTCTAGAGTTCATTCCCACTAGTACAAACATGAGGAAAGCACAAAAAGTCCTGACTTCTTATGCTTCTTTCCTTTGATTCCCCCAGGCTATTTTTTCAACAAATTGTTTTTAGGGAGAGGCAATATAGATCTTAATATGAATTATGGATAAATGTGAAATGTGGGAATTAGGGTGAAATGTAAATTTATTTAAACTTGAAACAAACACGAGACAAGAGATTCAAGTTTTCTTAAATACTGTATCATAAAGTTGAGAGGCTGCTGAATCTTGGGGTGAGACATTCAAGATCTTTAAATAGGCCAGTAAAGAGATCTACTCCTTAGCTTAGCTTATAGTCTACTGTAATTCTGCTGGGCTTGTTATTAGTGCTCCAACAAAGAAGCAGAGAAAAAAATTTTGTGTGCATCACTTAGGTGAGGTTTTTTTAGTAGAATGTTATATATCCCTGTATCAGGATGGAAATAATAACTTGCTGCATATCTGCTTCATACTATTACTATTCAGAAGAGTTTTTCAAAAAGTTCCTGATAATGCTTCCTTCCTCGCAGTGCCAGGGAGACTGAGGCTACTGGTACAAAAGCAGTCCTCCAATATATGCAGACTGTTTTAGGATGTTCAATGCCACCAGCAGCAGGGACAACTTTATCAGAGACTTCGTTGTTTTAAAGATTTTGCTGTACTCCACAGAACCATCCCCTGTACTTTCAAACTTTTTACACTGATTTTCAAATATGCTTTATAAATTATTCATAAGGTAAAAAAAAAATAGTAGTAAAGTTAGGCTTTATAAGGAGCATTGTTTGTTTCTCAGAGAAAGGGGAAACTGAGTGATCTTCCAGCCCATTTGGCAAGTCATATATAATTTTTCACTTTTTTAAAGAGCTACAAGATCAAATAACATAAAAAAAATAATGAGCAGCCCTGAAAAATCAGCAGACAACAAGTACTTCCATTAATTCTAGCCTTTATTTTTCATACACACTTGGCTCCTTCTAATTCTTCACATTGATAGTCTTACCACAGGTGTGCCATCCCCCACTGTCGGAGTTTGATTTATAATTTCAGGCTTTCAATGTCAGGAGGCTGCATAAGGTGATTCTAAAACTGGTGAGTAGTGCAGGTTGTCCACATGCTTTTTAAGTGTCAAGTTCCCCTTTCTTGGGTTTTTAGAAATACACTTGTCAAAAGTAGTTGTTTTCAAACTGTAGATTCTGGAACCTAAGTTTATAGTTTATCAGTAAATTAAAGAGCATCAAAGCCCAGGACTGAACATCAGTATATGCTTGTCTATGCTGCTAAATCTTTAGTAGAGTCTTGTTTAATATTCAGGGACAATTCCAATAGGCAGCCAGGAAGTAGCAACCCTACTTGGGAGGAGGGGGAGAATATTTTGCTTATGGATCCCAACAGGTTTCAGGCCAACAGACAGTCCTTGGTCCATTTTATTTATCAGTATGGATTTAACACAAGGGCTCAAGGATTGTTATGCTATGTGTGTACAGAAATGGTAATTAACAAAAAGTTCATTGTCAGAAGACCAGGATTTTCTGTAGGTTCTGGGGATGTACAAATAAAAAAAAAAAAAAAAAAAGAGAAAACCCTAATGCACAGCAAATTAGAAAACTTATTCACATTTTCGTTTCTGGTCTCAGTGTATATTCTCACTACATGGAAGACTTATCCCTCACAGCATCAATATTGTCTTGTTTGGCTAAATTGCCTGCACAGTGTCTCAGACAAAAGAGATGTGGACAACTAGTGTTTTAAAAATATATGCACACGTGTGTATATATAAAATATAAATCAAATTTAAAAGATGGCTTATTAACATGACAGTCTCTGTTCTTTGGTGTTAATGACCTTATGTTCTGGCAACTACAGCGAAGTCTGTCATTAGTTGCAGGGTAGGAAAGTGTAGAGTTTCACAACTCTACAAAAAATGTGGTAGGTAGTTATAACATTTGAAAAAAAAAGAGGAGCTTGAATACCAGCATTCACTGAAAGGTTTTTAATCATGCTTGGTACAATTAAAAGCTTCACTGAGATGACAGGAAGAGATCTGTGAAGTAAGATCTGAAGTAAGGAACAGGATGCTGAACATAAATCACTGAAATTTTTCATCAGCCATTAACACTTATAAAGTAAAATGCTTCTGATATTGCTTTGCTTTGTGTAGCACAAACCATTATCTCCTCATGGATAAATTGTGACCTTCATTTCTCTGGTGTTTTTAATGATGATGTTCATCTCACCTAACATTACACACTAACAGTCAGTTATGTTACTGTGCTAGTTACTCTAATTTCCCAATGCAGAAGGAAAATGATCACATCTTGGGTATAATTATTTTTATCCTAGCATGGGTGAGGTTGAAATAATTGAAAAATTTCATGGCATCTCTTCAGTACCTAAGGAAGTCATGGGAAGAGATCAGTGCTACCTTCACATAAACCTGGTGTACACAGGGAGTTCTGCATTTCTCNTGCACAGCAAATTAGAAAACTTATTAACATTTTCGTTTCTGGTCTCAGTGTATATTCTCACTACATGGAAGACTTATCCCTCACAGCATCAATATTGTCTTGTTTGGCTAAATTGCCTGCACAGTGTCTCAGACAAAAGAGATGTGGACAACTAGTGTTTTAAAAATATATGCACACGTGTGTATATATAAAATATAAATCAAATTTAAAAGATGGCTTATTAACATGACAGTCTCTGTTCTTTGGTGTTAATGACCTTATGTTCTGGCAACTACAGCGAAGTCTGTCATTAGTTGCAGGGTAGGAAAGTGTAGAGTTTCACAACTCTACAAAAAATGTGGTAGGTAGTTATAACATTTGAAAAAAAAAGAGGAGCTTGAATACCAGCATTCACTGAAAGGTTTTTAATCATGCTTGGTACAATTAAAAGCTTCACTGAGATGACAGGAAGAGATCTGTGAAGTAAGATCTGAAGTAAGGAACAGGATGCTGAACATAAATCACTGAAATTTTTCATCAGCCATTAACACTTATAAAGTAAAATGCTTCTGATATTGCTTTGCTTTGTGTAGCACAAACCATTATCTCCTCATGGATAAATTGTGACCTTCATTTCTCTGGTGTTTTTAATGATGATGTTCATCTCACCTAACATTACACACTAACAGTCAGTTATGTTACTGTGCTAGTTACTCTAATTTCCCAATGCAGAAGGAAAATGATCACATCTTGGGTATAATTATTTTTATCCTAGCATGGGTGAGGTTGAAATAATTGAAAAATTTCATGGCATCTCTTCAGTACCTAAGGAAGTCATGGGAAGAGATCAGTGCTACCTTCACATAAACCTGGTGTACACAGGGAGTTCTGCATTTCTCACCCTTTGATCCCTTAGTGTTTCCAGTAAAGGCTGTTCTGTGCAGGATGGAATGTACACTTCAGCTGACCATTCACACTGCCAGGGAACGTCTTTAGCAGAGACAGTGGAGGGGAAAGTCTGGAGGAAAAAGGTAAGACATCCAAGCCTGTGTCTTTCCATATAGCAGTATGAGCACCTTTTAAATTGATCTGATATACAGTCTGAAGAGTCGTGCAATACCTTCAACCAAAGGTTCTTTCTTCCTGATGCCTCAGTCTGCCTGCCTCAGTCTCGCCATGTCTGAGGGCCTCTCCACAGCCTCCAGCAGCCAAACACGCATTTACTATCTTTATTTGGAGTGTTCTGGAAGAGGACACTTTTCAACTGTATTTGGTTCACTTATAATGGGAGATATGAATGCAACAGATGAGGTTTTTAGAAAATGAGAAGAAATGACTACTGATATTAGCAGGCTAATTGTGAAAAAAGAAATATTGATACATTCCCAGAAGTCTAAGATTTCCATTTCTAATCTTAAACTTGTTATTATCTGGAAACCATGACATAATTATTTTCCATTCAAAATATTCAAAGGGGAAATAAGAATTGTGTGTTGATTTAATGCTTGCAGGGCATTGTCACTCTAGCTGATGTCAGTCTCATTAATGTTATCAAAGTGCCACCAAAGGAAGTCAGAAAACCTTGTGGAAGAGTAGCTCTGTCAATATGCTCTTGTCACAATGGCTACTACCTACTGAAATTCCACAGAGTTACAATGAACATATATTTCCTATGAATAAGAGGGGCCATCTTATAGTACAATCCATATTTGTAATGACAGTAAATTGCTCACACAGTTAAGACATTAAGCCATTAGTATTTGATCACTGACCAGGAGCAGTTATGATAACAAGGGGGAAGAGGATCCATTTATGTCCTTCTAACCACTGTCTACAAAATTATTTTAAGAATAAAAATCACATTTATGTATCTCTGCCAATCACTTCACCCTCCACTTCAACAAGGTTATGGCTAACTCACAGATATTAAGTAGAGGCAGAGAGGGAAGGAGCTGAGCAGTGAGGAGCAACAGGGGAAAGGTCCAAGCAAATCAGTAATTTTGCTGGTGAAGGGATGAAGACAGAGCAAAAAACCATAGGTTTTGCGAATTTCAATCTTAAGGTAGTAAGTAGTATCTTGCCACCATTCCTTCCTACCCTGCATGTGAGAAGCTTCACTTCAGCAGCCTCTCTAACTTCCAAGTAAAAAACACATTACTAGGACTGCTCTGGTCTGCAGTTGCTCCTTTCATAATTTCACCAGCATGAGACACAAAAACATCAGAAAGAGTTTTGTTGCAATCGCTGTGCTGAAGGGCTACTGGGAAAACAGTGAATATAGTGATCTCAGTTCTCAAGTGAAGTTGATCATTTGGATTTTATATCTGTTTAGAAAAACCAGATGCTCCTTGATAACTAAGGAAGCTGCATGTAATTTCCAAAGAGGCTGAAAACCAAGTTAACAAAGTGTCTAGAACATTAGTGAGGCAAGAATATACACTAGCTGTCCTATTAGGATTTTTAAAAAGAAAATTATTATTATTGTCCAATCATATAATCAAGATATAGTAACTGTAAAAAATTAATTAATTAATTGAGGTTCTTCTATATATTTATATATTAACTGTATATATATGTAAGTATATGTCTATATATGTATGTACACATAGAACAGGCCAGGTTGGAAGGGACTTTAAAATATCTGATGTATGTGTTAATGAAATTTTATCTTTTTCTGTCTGATATATATGCACTCTGTTCCAAAGAGCCAACATTTCTTTGAAAGTCATTAACTTTAGTTGTTTAAGTTACTTAGGATCTTTAAATTCTAGTTTTACTAGATTCCTATGAAAGGTTAAAAACACTGCATCACAAGTTGGGTGTTGATAGTTTTAGTTTCACTCTTGAATTCTACACATATTCCCTTGTGCAGGTGGAAAAAGTGAGAGTTTCTTTGCAAATTAAACCCTTCAAGGGTAAATTATAGAAGAAGCTGAACTTTCCTGCAGCTTACATTCTTGAAAAGATATTTTCTCTTCTTTTACAGGACAAAGCATATAAAATCTTGTAAATCCAAAGGTGGAAAGGCTGGATACTAAAATGATGAAAGGAAAGATGAACTTGTAGAATTTTTAGAGAATATTCAAGATATCACCTTAGCCCCAGGGAAGTAGTTTTTTTACACAGGAGGTGTTTGCTGTCTGAAGTAATTTTAGAAAATGTCATACTATGTTTCAAAAAAAATGGCATAGAATTTGCAAAGCTCCATAAATTACCCTCTAAATTCCAAATGTGACATTCATCAATAACTAAAACGTACATTTCCCTTTAAATAATATGAGGTTTCACTGTTCCCAGAACCACAGGGAAAACTGAATACCTTCATATGCGAGTGGAGGAAGCAACATGCTACCACTCAGGTTAGCACATAAAATATGTTTAAGGTCTTAGCCACAAACTTATTCTCAACACATAGAACTGTAATGGGGGGAATAAAGTATCACAATATTACAGTATCATAAGGTTGGAAGAGACCTTTGAGATCATCGAGTCCAAAAGTAACTGACATTATCTACCTGGACACATGCAGAGCATTTGACAGTGTTCCACACCACATTCTGGTAAATTAATTGGAAAGATATGAATTTGACAGATGGACGACACAGTGGATAAGGTGTTGGATGGATGGTTGCACTCAAAGAGTTCTGGTCAATGGCTCAGTATCCAAGTGGAGACTGGTAACACACGGCATTCCTCAGGGACAAGTGTTGGGATTGGTGTTATTTAACAT
The DNA here is from genome assembly GCA_013389885.1 of Geococcyx californianus. Classification (NCBI taxonomy): domain Eukaryota; kingdom Metazoa; phylum Chordata; class Aves; order Cuculiformes; family Neomorphidae; genus Geococcyx; species Geococcyx californianus. The sequence continues at coordinate 90,195 of VWPV01020461.1, forward strand.
CTTTGTTGCAAACATGGACAGTAGGATTGAGGGCACCTTCAGCAAGTTCACTGACAACACCACGCTGTGTCGTGTGGTTGTCGCTCTGGGCATAAGGGATGCCTTTCAGAGACACCATGACAGGCTTGAGAGGTGGGCCTGTGCTAACCTCATGAAGTTCAACAAGGCCAAGTGCAAGGTCTTCCATCTAGATCAGGGCAATTCCAAGCACAATTACAGGCTGGGTAGGGAACAGATTGAAAGTAGCCCTGAAGAGAAGGACTTGTGGGTGCTGGTGGACTAGAAGCTCAGCAGGAGCCATCAATGTACGCTTCCAGACAAAAATACTAACTGTACCCTGGGCTGCATCGAAAGAAGTGTGACCAGTAGTTTGTGGGAGGTGATTCTGCCCCTCTGCTCTACTCTCATGAGACCTCACCTGGAGTGATACTTTCAGTTCTGGAGTTCTCAGCACAGGGAGGACATGGATCTGTTAGCTGGGTCCAAATAAGGGCCGCAAAGACGACGAGAGGGCTGGAGCACCTCCCATATGAGGATGGGCTGAGAGAGTTGGGCTTGTTCAGTCTGGAGAAAAAAACAATCCAGAGAGACCATATAACAGCCTTCTAGTACTTAAAGGGGATCTACANAAACACTCCAGAGAGACCATATAACAGCCTTCTAGTACTTAAAGGGGATCTACAGGAAAGCTGGAGACGTGCTTTCCATAGTAACACCATCCATAAGCTAAACAATTCTCGCAAACATCACAAAACCCACTTTTCATTAAAGAGTTTATAATGACAACCAGAGATGGATGGAGACAACGAACACTAAATTTTAATGTTATAACTGACACCGATCAGTGAATTTTTGAATGAAACAGTATACTGTGTTCTTTGCTCAGGGGTAGACTGACAGCAGACCCTAACCCTGAGGTCATGATGGTATGTAGTTACCCTCTGGCCTCAAGCACGTAGTGGGTTACTGGACAGCTATGAACACTGCAGCTGTCTCAGATTGCCTGCCAGAGCTGTGGACACACAGAAAAAACTTCCAACCACTGTTCTTCATTATTGGCTGTACAATTGGCTGTGGTTTTTTTCACATGTTTTTTAAGTTAAGTGTGCAGGCTTAATCGAGAGATGAGCTGGGTTTTTTCATGGCTATTTAACATAAGTTATTTTCTCGTTGATATTGATTTATATTCCACATTTGTCACTAAAGCCAAATAGTCAGTGAGATAACGTAGAATAAAATGTGCTTTTCCTTGTTGAGTCATAAGTGTTAACAGTTTAGCCCCAGCCCTGCCTGAAGCAGTAGCTAAACATGCGCAGTTCTGGATGATCCCAATCACCTTGCCCATTCCTGCCCCCGATCCAGGGAAAAGGGAAAGGCAAATGAGAGAAAAAGGTTTGTGACGTGGAAACTAAAACTAAACCAGTTTTAATGAAGCAATTATAATAAGGAAAAAATATAATACAAAATAATAAAATATTTACAAATATGCAAAATGTCTCCCCTCCTCCCCAATGACTACATTACTACTGATGCTGTAGAGCAGACACTGGGAAAAGGTCCCAGGCTGGACTCAGCAGCAGGAGGGAGCTGGACTCAGGAACTGAATTCAGGGATGCATGGATCCAGGATCAGGGTTAAAAGACTGAAAAATCGACCACCAAATAGAGCTTGACCCTCATGATCCCTCAGGTTTGTACTGAATATGATATCTATGGGATGACATACTCTGTTCAGTTTTTGGTCACCTGTCCTGTCCATTCCTCCCTGCAGGTTTGACCCTTTTTTGCCCTTTTCACTTAGAACATTTCACCAGCTCAAGGATGCCTTTGGTTTCTATAGGAACAAGTATAAGCAATGGCCTTTCTGCATACCAATGCCTCATGTTATCACTTCTAGAGAGAAACGTTGTCTGAAAAACATACAGTTAACTTTCAGAAAATGAAGTTACTCAAACAAGGCTTGGCTAAACTTAGCAAACTAATTCTGCTTTGGCTCAAACCTGAACAATACGTTAGAGTAGTGGAGAGAGTGGAGAAGAATATTTGACAGGTTCTCAGGATTATTTGGTTTATTTGGACATGTATTCAGATCATGTGTTAGAAATGTCCTGTGTTGCTCACTGATATTTAATTTCTATATAGTTGCCAGAAGCAATTTCCGAAACTAATGGTTTCTAATGACTCCAGCTAGCTAGGAAAATGTGATTCATCCTGGCCGATTATGAATTGGTCATAGCTACCCATGCCTTTTTCTGAGTTGACCATTGCAGTTTATTGATCCACCTGTATGAAGCTTGGGAATTCTGACTAGTACTGAACACAAAAGGTGTAACTGAAAGCATTAGAGAGCCTGGTTCCAGCTTATCTAAATACTAAAAATTTATAAAATGGACACTTCCAATAATGTTAAATTTACTTAGTAGAGTAAAGACAGCTTTCTTAATAGTCTCCAACTGAAGAAAGTGTTCATCTAGAGACTAAGACCCATCACAGAAGAATTTTAATTTTTTTCTACTTCACTTTCCTTTGACACAGTCTTCCTTAACTCAGAGTAGTGGTTATCTATGTCCATGTATAAGTATATATGTAGATACATAGATGAATATAAAAACATGTAATGTAAAAGATTCCAAAATACAGGTATAATATACCAATCTTCCACCATAATGGTTTGAAAAGAGACTTATACCTGAGAGATGCTAATTGTATTGTTTAATCTATCAGAGGCTGATTCTTAGATATTATGATGCTACTGATGATGAATGAAGTAGGGAAGAGGAGAATAGGAAGGATGTCAGAACCTAGTCCTTAATTGTGGTCCAATATTTTATCCCAGTAATTTGTCCAGGTGTGATTCCTTTTGTGCTTCTGCCTCTCTTCTCTGAGTGGAAAGGTAGAGGATGGAATGTATTTCAGCCCTAATCACTGATAGTGCAAGCAGAGTAACCGCCTTTTTTAAGGTTAAAGCCAAGCTCTGTGGTCTATATTCTATTTACTAGGCATCTACTATAAGAAGAAAATAGGAGAAAAAATAGTTCTTATTTATACCTGTACAGATGGTACCAAGGACAAGAAAAAGAACAAAAAGTGCTTGCTAAGGATCTTGTCCTCCCTAGTGTAGTCCCATACACGGTGGTGGAAACCAATTTTAAAAACTATGTACTGTTTATATCATCAATAAGAATGCTATTATACTATTATTATTTTTTAAACATTAACAAATATATACATACCAGTTGTTGCCAGACAAAACGTCGCATTTTAATGTATACTCTATTTATCAAATATCTTTCTATTAAATTTTTTGGGAGTGGTTATGGTATTGCCAGGTAGTTTCTTTCTCTCTGAAGAGAAAATCAACATGTAAATGAACACGGATCATTACCAGCTAGTATTTTGATATGACTTAGTGTTTAACTGTCAAAGAACTATCATTTATGCTATTAATCATATGTATCTTTACTAAAATATTGATGTAATATGGGGTAAAGCATTTAATGAATTTCAGGGGAAAAAAAGAGTAGATAATGTCTTTTTATGTAAGTGAATTTCCCTGAAGAATAAATTGATACTTCAGTGTTCATAGTATTTAATCAGCAGACAGAATAATGGCAGTTTTATTGCTCAAGTAAATTATCATATATGTACCTCTTTATGTATGTCAAAGATATCCTTAACTTTTCAGTCCCTGCACTTAATAATCCAGAGATACATTTAGATAATGATAAAACTAACTCTTTCATAAATTGCTTTCCTGGGTGCAGTCACACAGAAGAAAATCACGCAGATGTATCTGCAATAATATGCAACTGCAAGGCCATGCTTAGATCAGTGTTGCTGTAGACAACTGAATTCACTCAAAGGAGAAGAGAAAACTGACTATGTCTGCAGAATAATATTCTTATTCTTGACTCCCTGCTAGCATCTTCTTCTGTTTGATCCTGTCCTTACAAACCTGTAATCATCAAGTTCCAGGCAGCATGCTCTTTAATGTGAAAATTGAAATAGACTGAGAAGATTACTTCGCAACTCAGGTACCACAGGATTATGCCCTACAGTGTGATACGATACAATTCAGAGAGAGGCAGCTGTAGTGCTGCTTAAACTGTGGACATATGGAATGGGATCAAAACAGTCCAGCAAGCATCGTGGGATCTTGTAGGAGAGTGTTTCATCGCCACCTTCACTTCATGGAGATAAAAGCTTAGCAGGGAGCAAGTAGTTCTGGTGCTGATTACCGAAGGTGAGAAAATCTCCTGGAGGAAGACTGTAAAAATAGTAGGTTTAAGGTCCTAAGTGACACTCTTCTAATTTGGAGGGTTTTGTTCCCTATCTAGATTTCATTACTGATGACACCTTGGTAAGTAATGTTTGTGCAAAGACCTGTATCTGCATGCTGGAAACTCAATTACACCCAGCGTTAACAGGGGTTCATTGTCTAGTGGCCTTCTAGCAAAAGGCAGCAGCCCCGCATGGTTTTTACATCATGTGAAGGTGACGCTTTGTTGCAGGTGTTCACATGCTGAAAAAATATGCCCAGCATGTTTTTAAAACTGTGTTTTAATGCCACATTTAGCTATTCATATGTGAAAAGTTCTAGTGGGGCACAGTCCAAAACCACTTTTTCTTTTAAATGAAAGACTTCAGATGCATATATATTCAATACCTAAGAAAAATAAAGTATGGAAATCTGTTAATTATTTTGTTGGACTAAAACTTCAAGCATAACCAATTCTCTATTATACCTGGTTGAATGGAGTAACCAGACTAGCTGTGCGATGATTTTAAGAGCTCATATTCTCCTATCCTTGACTATGGCTAATGGCACTTTGATCGGCATTCACATGATCTAAACACATAGATGGTCAAAGACACAAATATAGAACAGAAAAATTGTATTTCCATTTCTTGCTGTGTTTCAGAGAAGATAATTCTTCATTTCAAAAAACTGAAAAGCCAAGTAATGTCAAATTTAAATATTATTAATGTGAATCACTTTCTACTAACTGAACAATGCAGTGAACAAGAACAGAGACTTAAATGGACAATAAACATACTTCTCACTGTGTGTTTAATGTATATTATTGTTTAGGCTGTTTATAGATTACAGAAATGTTTACTTACTTCACTGATTCTCATTACATGAAAAAAAAGGCCTGGAAAGCTGTTTGACAGGAAAGATTCAGAACACGTTATTGAGACAACCATCTTATCATATCTGTATTTGCAGACAAAGTAGAGCATGTACAACTGAAAAGATAACATAGAATTCTGTTGACCTCCACTATATGCATAGAAAAGAAATGATTAGTAAGATGGATGGAGAAAAACTTCTAAAATGTGTTTTCTTTAAAAATAAAAATTAATTATATTTCTGTATGCTAAATGTTTACAGGGAATATCTTCCTCTTTCAGCAGTAGCATATGTTTGAGACTAGTTTAAATAAAATGTAGATCAACTAAAACCATAAAAAGCCAATTTACTGGACAGAAAATGTTACAATTTTGATATTGAGATAAATTTTTACAATTTTTATACTTTGAGAGAAAATAGAATCTCAAGCCAGGTTATCTCTTGGGCAGTTGTTGTTCTGATGCATATGACATCTCTAAAAATTGTGAAGACAGTCTTTTTATTAGCAATGTGATAGTTTTTCCTTGATATGGAAAGAAGACAAGCAGTATTATTTCCCCATTAAAGAAGTCCATCTTGAAACATTTTGTTACTGATTTTTTTTTCCCTAAGATTTTGTCTTGGTTTTAGCTAACACAGAACCAGTTTTCCTTTCAGTAATTTTAATTTTCAGTTAAGCCTCTTCTGGGTGACTGTTTTTCCAGAAGTTAATGACATGTTTTTCAGACAGTGTCTGAATGGTGTGCAGAAAGGCTCGTATACTTATTTCTATAGAAGCTACTGCTAAAGTTGTGCGCTTTGTTGGAGTGGAATAAGTGAAAGGACTAGAAGGGTCACACCTGCATGGAGGAGTGGACAGGAAAATGACCCAAAACTGACCAGAGAAGTATTCCATCCCATATACATTATACTCATAATTTTCTTATTAATATGATTGTCTTTCCTTTTTATTGTTTCATTAAAGTTTTAAGGGGTTTTTTTCCAACCTATAAACCTCCCTCTCTCATTCCTTTTCTCTTTCCCTTCTGGGAAGTGGGGGGAGTTAATAAGGAGCATCTGTCACTAGTGGCCAGCTCAGTCTTAAACTGTGACAAACTTGAAGTCTTAATTTAGATGCTCAAGCAAATTCAGGTTTCTTTAAATTTTATAGCCATCTTTTGTAGTTGTGCTTATTATTTTTCAATCTTAACAAATTATTACTCTTCTCAAATGGAAAAGGTCAAATGGTTTGACATTTCTCCACCTAGAAGGCCAAGCACAAGGCAATTTAAATGGTCCTGGATTAGCCACAACATTAATATCTAAATCTTACCATTCTCTGTGAATCCAAATCCTTCTATATCTAAGCAGGGGCTATGTCCTAATTCCAGGTTTCAGATGGAAATTCCCAAGCTCAGTTTCACAGAATATGAGTTCACTGGTGCCCTAACACTGTAATAAATTTCTAATATCTTTTCCAAATATGTCAAATTATATACTAAACACTGACTCTAATTTTTCTTATTGTTATACTAGGTTTTTCCATCAGCCAAGTGCTCCAGGAAAAGTTAAAAATTTTTAAAATATGAATAGAGAACAAATCCAAGGATATACAATTGTGTACCTGCAGTTTGAATACAGATCTGGCCCCAATTTCAAAAAAGGTGTAGTTGAATTGGAAAAGCTACAAAAGAGACCTACAAGAATGATCAAAGTTTCTGAAAAATTCTGTTACCTTTTTTCTTAGTTTATATAAGTCTCTTGTTTGGAATTCAGCAGGTTTTGTCTGTCCTTCAATGTACTTTGAATAAAATTAGCTTGTATATAAATAACATCCTACAAGGTTATTTTATATAGCTAAGTCTTACTTAGTCTTCTCTCAAGGTATCAAAATAGCATCACCATTTTTAGGTCACTTGTCACATGGTGGAACAATTTAAACAGGTGCTTAAATTTAAGCATATGCCTGCTCTTTGATGCACTGGAACCTTAATGATTTAACTGTAAAGAAGTTCATTAAGTCACCTGTGCTTCCTGTCTTTCAAGTGAAAGATAAACCACAAAAACTTGTACAACTGAGGTCTTTTAGACATTTAATATTTTGTATGGAATGAAATAATAAACAAACATGAAGCAATTTATATAGCATCTGTCTTGTATTAAATCTTCATGTTTTATTTCACCCTGTCAAAGCAAAATTATGTATTATCTGAGTCAGAATGTCGTACATGACTTCTTTGCTCTTCTAATCTTTTTCCACATAATCCTTCTTATAAGATACACTTCTATAAAAATATCTCATAACATATTCTTAATAGAGATTACTGGTAAAAGTTATCTTAAATGTCAATGAAATTCCTCATAATTGTTGAAATGTTAGATGCTTTGGTCTGTTGTTATAAAAGCATTGTAAGCTGGTGACTACAGCATTGGCCTGGGAGATGCAGTTCTAGTCCTAGTATGACTTCTGTCCTGCTTCTTAAACTTTACCAACTCACCAGTTTTTCCATTCTTTCTCTTTCTTCTATATTTCAGGTTCCTTCGGGATGAATATTGATCTTAATTCTCTATATAGTCTGACAAAAAAATTCTCATGTTATCATGTCACACAAATGAATAATAACGATCATTTTTCACATCATTATTTCAGTTTGTAGTTTGTTCTATATGACCTCTGAGATCCAAAACTTTGGTTTTACAATCCTACTTTTGTTAAACAGTCAACAATAGGACTTTTCTATTTTAACATGATTCATGGAGAAGAGATACATTTACATTTTTCAGTTTCATTTCACATTAACTGTGTTTTCTTTTGCAGTTCTTTGCAATTTACAATTTTATTTTAAGGCATTAATTTAGAATAGAGAGGAGTATGCAAAACTGTACATATTGTTCTTTGTTTAACTTACATCACTTGCATCAGCTTTTATCAGATCTACCTATAAACCCACACAGTTCTTGACTCCTAACACTTTTTCCACATTAGACCTCAATTTAATTTCTAATGTAATGGTCATATCCTATTCCCTTTCATCTCTCAATCCAACCATCATTATATATACTATGCCAATTTCATTAAAAATAAATGAATAGATAAAAAAGCAGCTAACAGTAAAGCCCAAAGGAATTAATGCACTCAGCAAGTATAGTAAGACTTATCATAAGTACTTACTCTTTAATATAATGAAAATTTTTGGAAATTAATACAGAATTCAAGACCTAGATTATGTGGACTGAGTAGGGAAAATGACAGAAAAGTTGGAAAATAAACGTACTGCATGAGTAAAGGTATCTGTGTATAGACACACACACACACAAACGAGTATATAGGAAAATGTTCTGTGTTGTAGTGGGTACAAATTATCCAACAGGTTTCACAGTTCAGTCAGAATGTTTCTTTATATGATGTTGGTACGGTATTTAAGACAAGTTTTGCATTTATATGCAAGTGTATTTTCACCACCTAAAATGGAGTGACTCCATAAAAGGTGAGTGAATTTTGAAATATTTTTTTCATTATAATGACATTTTAACCTCTACAAAATCATAACATCATAGAAAAATTCAGGTTGGAAGGGGCCTCAGGAAGTCTTTCATCCAAACTCTCGAGACCAGATTGTTCAGGGCTTTATCCTGTCAGATCTTGAACATCTCCAATAACAGCAAAGGCAAGACGACTCTGGGAAACTTACTCCAGTGTTTTAATCATGATCATAATGTAAATTGTTGTCTTTACGGCAGAATCTCCCTTTTCAATTTATGATCTTTGCCTCCATCAACCTGTGAAAAGCCTGTCTCCATCTCCTCACTGTCTTCCCCATAGACAGTGGGGGGCTGCTTAGATGCCCTTGAAGTTGCCTCTGCTCCAACCTGAACCCACCCATCTCCCTCTGCTGGGCAAGTGCTCCACCCCCTGACAATGCTGGATGGAGCAAGTTTGCTGGACTTGTCCACCTTCATCAGCATTTCCTTTAGAGATCCCAGCCTGGATTGTATGTGCCAGATGTGTTGTAAGGAGGACTCAGTATAGGGGAGTAACTGGTTTTCTCCATCAGCTGGCCATACTTCTGTAGACATAGCCCAGGACATTAACTATCAGTGCTGTCCTGCCACACTGGTGGATCATGTACACCCTACTGTACACTAAGAAGATCCCCAGCTCCTTCTACTAATGGAGTTATTGGTAATTTATTTATAGATCAAATTTTCTATATCTTCACTTCCTTAGGTTTGTGTTTTTGAAGTAGGCTTAAAATGAGAGCCCCTTTTGGGAAGTGATTTTATTTGGAGAGTGGAAGACGTCTTAAATGGCAGAGTTACGTTTTTCTGCTCAGGTTAAATTTCCTGTCAACAATTTTCTTCTTCTGCAGAACCATCAGTTTTGATTTTTTCTGTTCTTTATGAAAAAACTTCCACACCTTTACATGCTTTATAAATTCATTTAATTCAGTTGTTCCCTAGCAGTACTGGAGAAGTCTACCTTTCAATGTTTCATAGAATCATAGAATTGCTTGACCTTTGAGATTGTCGAGTCCAACCATACCTGTCTACTACTAAAGTAGGGGTGTCAAACTCGCAGTCCATGGGCTGAATCTGGCCCTCTACCTTGTTTTATCTGGCCTAGCACCTTTTTTCTACTCAGTGGCAGCCCCTACTCTCCTGCTAGAGCACTCATCACGTGTGCAGCATATGTGATGCACATTACAGGAGCAGGAGAATTGTGGGAGCTGTGAGTTTGGCACCCCTGTACTAAATAATTTCCCTGAGTACTTCAACTACCTGTCTTATAAATACCTCCAGGGATGGTTACTCAGTCACCTTCCTGGGCAGCTGTGCCAGTGCCTCGTAACCCTCTTGGTGAAGAAATATTTCCTGATGTCGAACATGAACCTTACTCTGGTGTAACTTGGAACCATTTCCTCTCATCCTATCACCTGTCACTTGGGAGAAGAAACCAACACCCACCTTGCTACAATCTCCTTTCAGACAGTTGTAGACAGTGCTGTCTCCCCTCAGACTCTTTTTCTCCAGACTGAACAATCCCAGTTCCCTCAGTCATCTCTTATAACGCTTGATCTCCAGCTCCTTCATTGCCCTTCTCTGGACACGCTCCACTACTCAGTGTCATTCTTATAGTGAGGGGCCCAAAACTGAAAGTTTTCGATGTGCAACCTCACCAGTGCCGAGTACAGGGGCACAATCACTCTCTGCTCCTGCTGGCCACAGTGTGTCTGATACAGGCCAAGATGCCATTGGCCCTCTTGGCTACCTGGGCACACTGCTAGCTCATGTTCAGTCGCTGTCAACCAACACCTCCAGGTCCTTCTCTGCCAGGTAGCTCTCCAACCACTCTTCCCCAAGCCTGTAACACTGCGTGGGGTTGTTCAGGTAGCTCTCAAGTACTCAGCACTGTTTCAGTCAGCTCAGCTCCATAAATTTACTCCTTTGATGTGGGTTCTAATGCTTGATTTGATGTTCTTATCTGAATGAGTTATATTCTAGTCTGTGAGTCTAGGCATCTACAAACAGGCTTTTGCCAAGCTGTGTGGAGCCTGAAGTTGTGTGAAACAATTTGGTTGTTTCATATGTTCAGCATTTGTGTGCATTAACAACTCTGAGTACCAATGTAATATTTACCCTACACATTGATTTTAAGCAGAAAAATTTAATTATTAGACACTATTCAGAACTACCTTAATTAATAAAGGTTGTTTACTTAAAATAAAACCTAGGATTGGATGCAATTTCATAGTCGTAGGGGAGAGGCAAATCTTTCTTTGCCTCCCAGCCAGGGATGTGTTGCCAGTTCAGGTCAGGTAATCGGAATACAATCTTGCTGTGCAGGGTTACAAAGTAAAGGAATAGGTAGAACAAAATAATCTTGGCTGCTGAGCAATTCCATAGTTTCTGTCAGGTAGAGAGAAGCAAGAACACTGAGCAGCAGCTCTGTGCGTGCACGCGCGTGTGTGTGTAGCAAGAGGTGTAAGAATGAGAGGTCAACGGAGACCTAAATCTTCTCTAGCCTTCCTTTCTCCCTTTTTCTCAGCAAGTTTATGCCAAGGAAAAAAACGACCTTGATAATGCCTAACTTGGTCCCTTTGCAACAGGATTTACTCTTAAATACCTTTGAAATGAAAAACTTGGAACTTTTGTTTGAAATTCACAAAGTACAGCAATGCACCAAGTATGTAGACAGTAAGGGAAAAGTGTCTCAAAAAGTGGGTGATTTAGGGAGTGAAGAGTGTTCAGCACAGCACTCAAACAAACCCTGTTAACAAGAAATCATCCACTAGGATAAATCAGAATATCTGCTTTGAAGTATGAAGCAATGTTGGGTTTTATATTACTTGATGATAAGATTCTGTAGAACTAAACGTCTGGCTTGTTGTAGGTCATCATAAAGACGTTCAATGAATAATAATCACAGTAATTTGTTTATTTTCATTGACTATTCTGTATAGCTTTGTTGTGCATTTATAAAAAATTATGCTATTTTTTATTTTTTATTTGTAAGAAATTTCAGGCACTTTATTAACAGTATATTTTATTTATGCAGATGTATATACATTAGTCAGGATGCATGACAAATATTTTATTACATTTCATAAGACTTTTTCATGTCTTATTTCTGAAAGGAAAAAATAGACAATGTAGAAATGTTTAAAATTCTAGACATTTTTTCTTTAAAATCTTAGGTTCCTATTCTGACTTTATTACATAAAAAATTCTGCTGTGTAGGAAAACTTGAAAAATGCAGTAAATTTTCTTTTCCAGGCACTGTCTAGGCTGCTAATATGATCTTGAGCCTTAGATAATAAACTTGACCTCAACTCACCTGGAAAATTATATTAAGGCAGAACTTTAGGATAATCAGGTGCCTCAACTGAACAGAATATTACACATGTAAACTATATACAGATACAACATCGTAATTTTTGGAAACTTTTTAGTACATGACAGAATATAGATAAAGGCTGGGGATTTAAATGATACTTAGGCATTTTGGTGCTCACTTTTGCTAAATCTATGGGATGCGTGCAAAATGTGACATAGACAGCAAAGGTAAAAGTTATTATTGCGAGTGAGATCTCTGAAAGTTAGCTGTCCAAATCCAGATTAGTCAATGATTTATATCTTCATGACAACAGAAGGAAACCCCCATAAGTTGTAATTAAAACCATATCCTAGTTACGATTTGTGTACTTAATTTTCCTGCATCCCTCAAGATTCTCAATAACGTTTTTTAAAATACCCCCCTCTTCATCAGTTGAGAATGTAATTTATAAATGCAAGGCTGACAGAAACTGATAACAGAAATGTGAAAGAGAAAGACAGACAAAAATGTTGAATCCCATGTTTAAGCTACTAGCATGTGGAAAAAAACCCAAACCAACCCAAAAAACTACCAGATACAACAGCAGAGACTGAAAATGTATTGCCAGCTTTTTGATAATCCCTATAAAAGCTGTTCTTGTTCAAAAAGCCGAGATCTTGAAGTAGTTACTTAACCATGTAGACTTTGTGATTTGAGAAAAATGGTGGAAACTCCTGTGAGCCCTATTGAGTGCCAAAAAGGCAAATAAAGAAAATGATTACTATTCATTCTTATGTCCTTTAAGCCAGATTTTGCCTTTTTCAGTACTTGAAGTTGACTGTACAACAGATGATAGTATGAAAGAAAAAGAATAAAAAAGTGCTGCAAGAACTGCTAGTCACAGGGAATGCCTTGAGTTCCTATGACAACTGAGGAAAGTATGGAGACTGCAGAAATATGCTAAATATGTGCTACTTAAAATGATCAAAGAGTGTATTTTCCTTTTATTTTTGAATTTTCATTCAGAATTACTTACTTGCTTAGTAGCAAGTTGAATGTTAATAACATACAGTAAAATGACAAAGACTGTGTTTTCGGCTTGAGAAGGCCTTGTGAATAATGTAAAACTTCTGTTCCACAGAAGTAATTAATAAAACTACCACAGGGAGAAAAATTTTGCATGTTTATTCATTTATTTTAGCTTCCTTTCCTTTTAACAACCATAAATTATAAATATTTCACTGTACAGACCATAGGCTAGACTGATAAATTTTATAGGTAAAATTTTATGAAAATTTTATTTGCATGGGGAAAATATTAAATTTCAAGCCTTGTCACACATTAATAGGAAAACCATATTAATACTATGCTGACAATTTATATAACTTAAACTGAATTTCAGAAGCATGCTTAGAAGAAAAACAGAATAAAATAAGTGTTTACATAGGAAAAGAATGTGGCCATAGGTTGGACTTGATGATCTCAAAGGTCTCTTCCAACCTTACAATACTGTGATACTGTGTGATACTGTAATACAATGTTGAGACAGCCTGGAACTTCTCTATGTTAAACTCATATTACGCTGGGTGAGTCCCTTGTGTACATATATACTGAAAAGAAAGGGCATTAAATCTTCACATTTTTGATGTGATTTATTTCCCATAAATACCTAAATATTTGACATATCATCCAATTTTCCTAGGTTCCTTGTATAGTTAGTAAAGAGAAACAGGCATTTCCTGAAGTTGATTCAACTCCCCTGACTCGGATTCAAATTTTAAGATGAGATGAAGTGTATTCTGAAATCTTCTGGAAAAATATACTCCAATAAACTCAATCTCACATTTTGTATGGGACTATAGAATGAGTGATGATTTATTCTGTAGATGTATGTTTTAAAAAAGACCTTTAGAAAGTGTTGACTAAGGCAGTAGTAGAGTACAAGAATAAACCACAGGGAACCAGTCTTTTTTAGTCACAGGAAGAGAGAATTAGTGTTTGTGTCTGGACACAATACCTTTAAAATTGTAAATTACTTCATAGATAAACTATCCTATAAGCACCATAGAAGAATATTATAATTTTTTTTTATGAAGAATTATGGAAAAGACCTTAATATGGCAAACCCTGAATTCCTTTTCACTGAAAAATCTAGCTCAGTATCTCCTAAATTATAAAGACGTACATGTTTCACACATAATTCCTCTGTAAAGACCTGTCATTTTCCTCATTGGGATTCATCAGTATATCACAATGACTTTTGCTTTTTAGTCACTTTGAAGTCATATAAGGTCCAGCATGTACTTTATCTCTATTTCTTTCTACTGTATTTTTCTGATATTTAATATTTTCTTCTCTTGCTTTCACTATTACTGTTGTCAACATACTATGATGCTCAGTCTCATCAGCTGAAGCAATAATCATACCATCAGCAAATCTGTCTTCCCTGGAAGTATCACCGAGTTCCTCATAACTCTCTTTCTACAATATTTCCCTGACACCTTTATTCTCAAACGTTAATCTAGAAAACTGATAATGTCCTCCTGCAGAGTTAAAGGTACCTTAAAAGAGACATACCTATCTGATTTCACAGGCTAGGCTCTAACTTTCTTACCTGAAATTATTACAAGTTGCTCAATTGCTAACTGATGTTACAAATCTTCTGATGTCACTACAGAATGGTGGTAATAGGCATGATGGTATTTAACCTTCTGGTGTTAAACATACTTTCTGAGTCTGCTTTTATTTGCCTTTTCCCACTCCAGTCAAAGTGCTGATGCATTCTCTTGTGATATCAATTTTCTCTGTATTTTTCTGGCTAGGGACAAAATTTTGATACGTGCAATAACTTGAACCACACTTTATTCCATACCAGGTTGCCTTAACTTTACTACTGATTAGAGTGAAATTACTCATGCAGTTTAATGACTGGATTTTAGGGGTTCGAAGTGTAGCAGAAATTAACTTGCTGCAACCACATACAACTAATACAACCTTCATTTCCATGTAAATACGCTCAGATTCTCCAGTTCCTTTAAATATGTCACAATGAACTATGACTACATCCTCTCTAGATGTTAAATTTAACATTAAGTGTCTCTCCCTTACATGTTCAGCATGGTAAAGATGGTTATTTAATTAGGAAAAATTACAATTTGTCTCAGATTTTCTGATTGTTGCTTCCAGCTTCATCACTTTTTTGGATTAAGTGAATTACTTCCTCTGCCCTATAAGTAGATGAAATATCACTATGTGCTTTATCATATAAACAATGGCAATGTTACAGAGACTCCATGGAGGTCAATATTGTAACTATCTGCATTCCTCTCTTTAATAAGAATTTAACCTTTGCTCTCCTCCACCTCCTTATGTTACCATGAGGTTTTTTGAACATTATTGCATGTGCTGAGTCTTCAAAAATCAGTAAATTCTGTACTCCTGTTCACATAGAGGTAAGATTGCTCAGATATATACATTACTTACGTATCATATACTTCCAAATACATCAGATAAATTAGTACCTCTTCATAAATGTGACTAAGCACGATTTTTTTAAGAACAGAAGTAACTGAGAAGCAGTGACATTTTTTAAAAATAATTTGATTTTTTAATTCGACTATGAAAATAGCACTTCATAATAGAAAGGGATTCACCCTTTGGTCCTCAACTAGAAGGAAATAATACTTAAAATCTTAAACTTAAGAAATACATGCTGGACCTTGTATGACCTTGGTATCAAAGGCAAGGAAAGGAGGCAACTTTCTAATGCATTTGGAAAAACAAAGTTTCTTTTACATCTAGGATATTTTATAAACCATTATGACACTTAACTGACAAGTGCTACTGCCACTTGTTTACAAACAAGTGTCTCTCTCTTCTGGTACTCTTTGGACATTAAGCAGCAAACATGGTCAATCCAGAAACTTAATAAACCTAGAAGAGATATATGCTAACTTTCTGGAAAAAAACAGAGTAGCATTAGTAGATGGATGACCTTCCACAACGATTTTACGAAGTGCCATATTACAACATAATTGTCATGCATTTGAAAATAGTGCTTACAACTTTAAGATGATGACAAATACACAAACTTAATTGCTAAATGCAAAGATAAAGGTTGATGTAACATAGACATTTTACATAGCTGATGAGAGGAGATAAAGCTGAAACTAGATGACTGTAACAAGACATTACATTAATAAAGATGGAAATAGATTAACCCACCAAGAACATAACTCTTAGGAAATAGATTATCTTTGTTCAAAGTCTAAATAACAACTCATATGTGTAACAGGCTGTTTTTGTTGGTTTCTGCCAAGTTCACGATGATGAAGACATCAGTCCATTGTTATGATGAAGGAGAGGTACAGACTAAAACAAAGTTAGAATATTTTTAAAGTGCTCTTGAATTATCCATAGTTTCCTTCACCCTAGTTCTGCTAAGAAGAGGAACTTTAGATAATCCTTTTATCTCTGGCGTGGAGCTCTCCTTGTGTTTATCCTCAAAGAACACAGAAGTCTCAGAAAATATTCATGTCAACAATCATTTCTGGTTAGTAATATTGCCTTGCCTAATGTGTAGAGATTGCTTTGAAGATGCATGGGAAAGCTTGGATCTGCTGATGCACTAGTGACTTTAGAATAATTTCACCTTTAGTTTTACTACTTCATTTCTATGGGAAGTTCTGTAGTTTGTCAGTCATTCAAAAGGCCTCTTTCTGCAAAAGATAGTTTCCAGAGGCCAACTCTCTCTGCTAAAAGAACCAAAACCAGAAACTGGACGTTGAATGAAAAGATGCTAAAGATAGTTACACTTTTGTTACAGAGTGGGTGACACTGTAGGGATTGGTTCTTGTGAATTTCTGGGCTGTAGGAGAAAATGCTAGGAACTGTGGGCTGGGCAAACTGGGATACAACCATATTAGATACAATATATGTAATTTGTAAAAGGCCAGGGGTGGGGTTAATCTCTTTTAACCTCAAATATGTTCAGAGGTTGCCCTTTATAATCAATGGAGAGGAACAAGAACTTTAGAGATCCTAAAATGTATAGGTCAGAAAACTTATTTTAGGTCAGAAGAATTTCACCTGTACAGTGCCATTAACAATAAATTTATATAAAATAAGGTAGGTGAATTTACTTTATAATTTATACAGTAATATATTATATAAAATAATATATATTATATGTAGTTTTATAATGTTATATTTGATTATATAGTATACACACTTATACTATAGCTTTAACAATTTTTTTCTCCAAATTTTCATTAGGGTCATTTTTTAATTCTTTCAGTCTTCAGTAATTGATACAGGTTTGTAGCTTGTATATGATTGTATTTGTAAGTGACTTTCTGATGCATGTGTGTTCACTGATTTGGCAAGAAGGAATGAAAATGTTTTTCTATGTTCTGGGATAGATTTGGTGCTGATGATCCAATTGTTCTCTGAATATTCAGATTTCCTTTGGCATCAGTTATGAATATTCAGATTTCCTTTGGCATCAGTTATCCAGCCATAACTTTTTGGATTTAACAAGATCAATTCATTCTGCAAGTTTACCTCCTGATTCCTGCCTAACAGTTTGCATACAGGGAAAGATGGAACAGATGATCTTTGCATGACAGGAGCTCACCAGAATTAATTTCATCTCTTTTTGCCAGAATAACTGGCAGCAGCATTAATTGAAACAAGTTGTGACACTTTTAGGAGGGGATAGAGAACACAAAAAATTCTTACAATTTCTAAAAGTGATCCATGCATGGAATCTTTTATGCTTGCAAAAATTCATAAAATGTCATTTGAGGATGCTGTTCTTTTTGTGTCACCTTTTTTTTTTCTAATACAATTCCAATCTTTCCCTTGCCAGGAAAAATATTAACTCTGTTGCATTCCAAAATGACATGCAGATCTGCCAGTGCTCTGTATACATCATCAGGAATTGGCATAATTTAGGTGCAGTGTCTAGTACCTCAGCCCAGGTACCTTATAGAATGTCATAAGAAGAACAATATATTTTATTTTACTTTTGTTATAAGAATTGCTTAGTTAACTAGGGTTCTTTTCCCGATAATATCTCTTAGAAGCAAAATTATTTAGAAAGCATCAAAATATATACGGCAGGTACCACCATAAACATTATGAGCATCAGTTCCTTTTACAAGTGGATGATGTCACAGGTTAAGAAATGAGATGTTTCCCAAATACCTCATACATGATTTTATGGGGTCCATACGGAAGATTACTGGTGCAGATATGGATCTGGTTTAAAACATTGCTATGTTCCACTCAACTTTGTCATTACCAGTGCTGAGATCCTGTGATTACTTGATTTCATGGGAATGGAGCAAGAAAAAGAAATTTGAGGGGCAATACATGGCAAGCACACAGATTTTTTAATGAATTTACATTAAATAATTTTGGCCAAAAAAATAAAGATATATTTGACTTGGATTTTGAACTGTCTCAGTGTCTGAAATTTGCAGTCCAATGTTGAAATACGGTCATAGTTTCTCTGGGAGGTTTCATGGACTATGAACAATATGGATGATGCAGAATGAATCTATGAAGACATTGTTAAAAATTGAAGCACTATATTGATAAATATTAATTGGTACTATATTAATCACATGTGTTATTGAGGAATTAGTTAGTTACAAGTGTTTCTTGTATAGTGTAAGCACCCGTATTATACAGATAAATGAGATTACTCCAGAATTCTCACTGACAAATTTTATAAAGCTTCACTGATGAAACCATAAGATTCCAGCACAGACCTATTGGTATATGGACAATGATAATATGGAAGTTTTTGGTATCTGTAGGTGCAAATTTCAAGGACTCATTGACTGTTAACAATCCTTCATCAAACTTAAATTACACATATATAATTTTCATGGGGTTTTTTCTGCTATTTTGGTGAAAATAGAACTTCACGTAACAGTTTAAAAGAATAAGTGTCTGAATTAGTTGAAGTTTTTCTTCTAGATGGGACACTGATGGTGCAGTTCCATATTGAACTCTAGAAGTGTGCCACAGAGGGTGAGCTGTGGTGCTTAAAATGCCTTCAGAGCATAAAGGAGAGTGTAAAGATTTTAGTGGGATACAATAAGTTGATAGGATAAGATACTCGAGATGTTAGAAAACAGTTTCTTCTTTTTCTTGAATTAGAAAATATATTGCTCTATTAATGATTAATAACATAAAAGTAGCGGTATCTTTTTGCACATTATTCTAATAACTACTCGGAGTAGAAAATAGATATTTAACTTTTTTTTAAGAAGTAAGTTTTACATTAATGATAGTTGATATGTCTATGTCTATTATTTATGAGCCATGAGACAATTGGTGTTCTCAGCCTGTCAATCATTTAGATGTCTCTTTCATAGACAATATCTGTTGACTTGCATACCTTATTTTCAGGTTGTTAACTTTATGATTTTCTCAGAATACTTCACAGTAAAACAAACAATGATTTTCTTCAAATTACACTTAAATTGAAGGTTAGTTTAGATTTATTCATTAATTACAGCTTGTGTACATCCATCAAAGCCTCTCTGTCAGTTATGTTAAGAATTGAATTCTGCTAGGTGTAAAATCTTAAGAAGTGATTGGAACAGAATATAGAGACCTGATAGGAAAAAGGAGAAGGCGAAAAGTTTCACTTCTATGGGAAAAAATTATAAAAGGCCTTTCTTAGTAGGGCAGTGCCCGAGTAGGAATTTAGGGAGGAAAATGAAAAAAAGGAAAAAAAAAGTGAAAAAAAAAAATTAGAGAAAGTTAAAGAGATATTATGTTGTTGAAAACCTGAAGAAACCCCACCACTGGACCGATGCTGGGATACAATATGATCACATGGGGAAGCACAACAAAGAAAGTTCCAGTTAGTGAAAAAAAATCATCACTTCTGCAGATGTTCTTTGGAACAAAAAAGGTATTTTCAAACTGGCCTGACCCATCTGGAAGGATAATAAGCTCAGGCAACTCCTGTAAGAGTTACATCAGTTCATCTTTTCCACAGTGATGATGGAAAAATCATAATAAATAAATTATGTATAAAAAGAAAACAACCTGCAAATGTAACAACTTGCAACAAAAAAAACCAAAATGGCTTTCAAGTCATGATGTAGCTTATCTAAGGCAAGAAAACAATTTCTGCATGACTTTTCCCGTTGCTGCTTTTTCTATAGCTTAGGTCAATGTGTACTTAGGAGGACTGTGATGCAGATTCTTTATACCCAAACAAAATGTAATTTACTGTATTGTTATGCTTTCTTTTTCTAGCTTTGCTTGCTGTTCTCTAATTTGAACCGTATTTTCACTTAGATTTTTAGTTTTAATATTTAAATAGCCAGCTGTAGCTTCTTCTGATCATACTGGGAATGGTGAAAATAGGATTAATCAAATATTTGAAAATCTTTCTCATTTCTAAGCTGCAGAAAGCAGCATTTTCTCTTCAGGACAATATTTTGTAATCATATATATAAACTTCTCATAGGTTTTTGTCCAAAGTCGGGTAAAATAATAAATACGGGAAAAAACAACACGAGTTCAAAAGCATGAGTTGGAAAAACAGATTTCTTTTTAAAACTAAACTTATTTTGTGTATTTAATATATTTATTATTATTTTACTCCATATAAAAATTGGTTAATTACAATAGTTAATTTCTCTACTCTTTAAAACTCCATTTCCCTTACTGTTCTAAGTCCACCAGAGAGTGACAATTTACAGATTATCCCAAAGAACTATTTCATTTTAAAATTGTGAATATAGTTTCTTTCTTATAGGCTCTTTTATTTTCTGTATCAGACCCAGTGTGGCCAGCAGGAGCAGGGAGGTGATTGTGCCCCTGTGCTCAGCACTGGTGAGGCCGCACCTCGAGTGCTGGGTTCAGTTTTGGGCCCCTCACTACAGGAAGGACATTGAGGGGCTGGAGCTTGTGCGGAGAAGGGCAATGAGGCTGGTGAGGGGGCTGGAGAATAAGCCCTATGAGGAGCAACTGAGGGAGTTGGGGTTGTTTAGCTTGGAGAAGAGGAGGCTGAGGGGAGACCTCATCACTGTCTACAACTGCCTGAAAGGAGGTTGTGATGGGGTGGGTGCTGGGCTCTTCTCACAAGTAACAGGTGATTCAATGAGAGGAAATGGCCTCAAGTTGCTCCAGGGAAGGTTTAGACTGGATATTATGAAGAATTTCTTCACTGAAAGGGTGGTCACGGATTGGAACAGGCTGCCCAGCGAAGTTTTGGAGTCACCATCCCTGGAGGTGTTTAATAGACAGGTAAATGAGTTTCTTAGGGACATGGTTTAGTGGGGAGACAGATATGTTTGGACTCAATAATCTCCAAGGCTGGACTCTTCCAACCTTAGGATTCTATGATTCTATGTTTCTATGTTTCATGCATGATTTATTTTATATTATTATTCATTTTTGAACAATAATCGAGAAAAATAAATCAGGTTTAACTTTGTATGTACAAAATTCAAAGGGAAATTTTAGCATGGTAAGCCTGTGCTCAGTATGAAAACTTCGGATGCTGCTTAATCCTGTTAGTTGCTCTCAGCTCAGTCCAGCAAGTGGTGTTTAACCAAAGCAGTAGAACTTGAAAGTGAAAAAGAGTATCCAATTAACTGAGATAACTGTATTGTGGAACAGAAACACGAGAACTACAAATAAAGGAAAATGAAACTGCAGGTGTTTGGAGGCTTATGAAAGTAAAATGAGGAAATCTCACATCAAAACTTAATATTTAGAAAAATCAAATCATAACCAAATGAAAAAGTCTGTTTTCCTTGAGAGAAAAGAAAAGAAGAGGCAATAGAAATAATCTATGACATGCAGATATTTTAGAGATGATTGGTGGTTTGCATGAAATGAATGAGGAAAAAGTCTAATTAAATCCACATTTTGTTTGCGTGAAAGAGGAGCAGTTCCATTTAATTTTTCTCAGTTATGGAAGTTACAAAAATTATGATCCTTAAAGCTGAAGTAAACATTTCACACACAAAAAAAATCAAAACAAATTAATAAGGGCATTCACATATAAAAGGTCTTTCAGTTTTTTAATCTGCTTAGTCAAAAATATTTTTATAACAGCTTGGGAGAAAAAATGCTTTAAGTAATTGCTCTGTGTGTGGAAATGTTCTATTGCCTGTCCATAAAAAAGGCTAACTTTTATACATGTCTAAACCAAAACTAACTCTGCCTGAATTCTTATGTGTAGTCTTACGACATATATGCTTTACTCAGTTTCATAGAAGATATAGGTTACTGTTGAAACAACAAAATTAATGTGACAAATCACAGCTGTAGAACACAGTGTAGACCTTGAGGTTAAAGTTATTGACTGTTTTAGCTCATTGCAAGATAAAAGCTGCTGTGCCTCTTGGATGTTGCCAAATAGAAGCAGAGTGTACGATATGGCTCCAGTAGCAAGGGAAAGGTGGACTAAATGTGAGGATGAACTCTGATTATGACTACAAAAATGAAGGTACCGAGGATGGACGAGTTTGGAATTAGTGGTGGTGTGTCTACCACCTGATATTGTGTCATCTTCATAAGAATTTGAACAAATTGGAGAAAACAAAGAAATACAAATTCATGTTTCCTAGAGGAGTTGGATCAAATTCTTTTTGTTTATACAAAGATTCCCAGAATCACTGAACCAAAGAATGGTTGAAGTTGGGATGGGCCTCTGGACATCATCTTGTCCAAACCTCCTGCTCAAATACAGCTATCTAGATCCAGTTGTCCAGGACTGTGTCCCAACAGCTTTTGAATCTTCAAGGATGGAGACTCTACAACCTTTTCAGGCAACCTGTGCCAGTGCTTGGTCACCTGCACAGTGAAAAAGGCCTTCCTGAGTTCAGACAGAATCTCCCGTGCTTTAGTTTGGGCCCATTGCCTTTAGTCTTGTCATTGAGCACCACTGAAAATAGCCTGGCTCTGACTTCTTTACATGCTCCTTTCGGGTACTTGCACACATTGAGCCTTCTCTTTTCTAGGCTGAACTGTCCCAACTCTGTTAGCCTTTCCTCATATGTGAAGTGCTTCAGTCCCTTAATCATCCTTGTGGCCCGTCAGTGAACTCTCTCCATATCTCCTTTGTACTGGGCAGTTGAGAACTGGACACAGTACTCCAGGTGTAGCCTCACCAGTGCTGAGTGAGCGGAAAGGCATCCTTCCTCTAGCTCCTCACAACACTTTGTCTGATGCAGCTGATGATACTTTTTGCCTTCTTTGCAGCAAGGACATACTGCTGGCTCACGTTCAAGCTTGTGTCCACCTAGACCTCTGGCTTCTTTTTGCCAAGCTGCTTCCCAGCTGGCTGGCCCTCAGCATCTGTGATGCATGGGTTTTTCCTCCCAAGGTGCAGGACTTCACACTTCCCCTTGTTCAATGTCATATGGTTCCTGTTTTCCCACTTCTCCAGCCTGCCAAGTTCCCTCTGGATGGCAACTTTATCCTCTTCCCACTTTTGTATCACCTATAAACTTGCTGAGGGTACACTGCTGAGGCTTTTTGGAGAAGATGAGAAAGAAAAGATTTAGATAATCAGCTATAGTGAAGTGAGAAGAGCAAGCACATTATCTAGGACAGAGCTGAACAGAACAGGATTAATCACCAATTATTAATTTTGCCTGGAACAAAGATGCCTGTGCTGTCCCATGTAGCACATTGTCAGAAAGGCAGAAAGTCGTGATCCTTTCTGACTGCCTGTCATGGCTCTGATCCAAATGGCAAGACCAGAATTACTATGGCAGAATTTTAGAAATTTGAATATTACAGCATGTTTAGGAATATAGCTGTGTATCACGTCTGTGGTTTAGGTTCCTAAGAACACATCCTGTCCTTTATCTAGATCCTTCATTACTTTTAGAACCACTAGTGAACTGTGCCTCTGCTATGTTAAAGATTACAAGTTTACTTATATGTTGGTGACAATAGCTATGTTGTTCTGAGTCGAGGCTGATCTCCAGGTCCTGACAGAGCATTCTTGATAAGAGAGATTGGGTTTTGGGAGAGTCTTCCAGGACTAAGAGTATTCCAGATTGTGATTATGTAGAGAAAGCTGTGGAAGCTTCCACTTCAAAAAAGCTTTCCAACATTACAAACCCCAACATCCCTGTTAAATGTAAATTAGGAAAGCAAATTGATATTTCTATCTGACTGCTATGGAAATATAATGGTTTACATTTTATGCATGTATCGTATGAAAGAAACTTCCATTCTTTCTCAAAATCAGTTTTCATTTTCTGTAATAGAATAAACAGAAATATGATGGAGTATATTTGTTATCCCTGTTTTATCTGTTCTTGAAGTATCAAATCCATTGAGACTGATAAACTGCTAATATTTAATAAATAAATAAGCATACACATAGCTCCTATTTTACCAGGAGACCTGGAGAAGTGGTTTATCTGGTATCTGCAATCTCTGTAAATGTGTATTTGTCTCTTTACAGTATTCTTTCCTTTTTTGTTTTATTGCTCGTACTGCAAATCTTTCACAAAAAATAGCAGGAAAAAGACCACATTCAGATAGCATTTATATGTCGTTAAAATTTTTCTTGCTGTAGTCTTCAAAAATAAAAAAGCCTTTTAACCTCATTTCCCAAACAAACATGGCTTCTGCAATTGTACTGTCTCTTTGTCTGTCTCTTTTCTCAACTGCCCATACATCGCATCTTCTTTTTGATAAATTCACCAGATTCCCACAGATTCCCACGAGTTTTGTGATAATCAGTAACAGGCTAGATGTGTGAGGGGTGACAGAGACAGGGATATGGAGACTGAGAATGAGAGGGAAAGGGAAAAGGATATGGAGACTGAACTGGGACTGCTATTGACTGGAAAGCTAGGCTGAGAGTTGATAGATGTGCGAAGTGGAGGAGTCTGGAAGAACTGAATGGCTAGGAGATGTTGCAGAATACAGGAATTTAAGGCAGTATGTAAGCACAAAGTTAGGAAGTAAGAATTTATCTACTTGACATACTAGCATAATCATTCTAGTCTACACAGGTTTCTTAAATGGCACAGTGTCATGACTTGGCGTTTCCAGTTAGTTACGTAACTTGAACAGAAAGTAGAATATAGAGTATTTTGTATACAAATACCATGTGATTATATTATGTGTCCAAGTGAAGAAAGCTGAGAATATAAAAAATTATAAAGTGCTGTCCTTTAAACAATGAGAGGTGTATAATTCATAGGTATCATATGGGAAATTCCAGTTAGAAGTGTTAAAAACCCTTCTCTCAATTTATACTTTTGTAATAACTAGTACTTAAAGCATTGACTTATTTTCTTTCTAAAGTTCCAAGCATAATATATTTGTATATTTGGAGTTGCACAGTTTGTTATCTTTATGGGGTTGATATACACTGGCAATGGCAGCTGAAAAGTCAAACTGAAACATAGCTACAGCTTCTTCAAGGAGTTAATCCACATGTCATTTAAACATTTGAAATACCAACGTGATGGTTTAATTCCTTAAAGTGAGTATGACTCAAATGACATAGTAAAAGTATTGACATTAAAATGAATACTAAATAACCATCAAGTAAAAATCAGATCATTTAAAATGCAAACACATAACTATGAAAGCTGAAGATAAAAGCAGAGGGAGTGCACAAATCTAGAGATCCTTAGAATAAAGTTTCAAGAATCCGTATGTTATGAGGTTAATTTAGCACCATACATCTATTCCTCAGTGATTTATATTGGAAGCAGCTGAAATACCTACCAATGCTACTGTAACAAACTTGATCTAAATCTCTAGTGCAAGCCCTTCACTGTCTTTTCAATAATCTCTTTTACACAGTCCTTTTAATGCTCAGAGAGTCGATTATTCAAACGAGATTCCTGAATTCTGATGGTGTTTTGAATAAAAAATAGGGCAAAGTTATTCATACCTAGATATTCTCCTTATAGTTCCAGATGGTTTGGGTTTTTTTCTAATGGATGCAGTTCATAACAAGAAAATTGCACTACGAACAGTGAAGCACTGATTTGCGTAAGGAGGCAAAAATGCTGACATAACACCATGTGTAACTCTCTCTTTGTTTCCTCACCTCAGGCTAACTCTTTGATGAAGCAAAGGCCAGAGTTCTGTCTTTTGGGGACCCTGAGATGCATTATATTGAATTAAGCCTCAAGGCTATTCCATCTAAAAAAACAGAATTAAGACTTCAACAGTGCTCAGTCAATTTTGTAAAAAGCCAGTTTCCTGTAAACATATGTGTAAGGCATGAAGGAAAGAGTTGACACTGTTTAAAATTGTATTTAGTTTGACACAGAAGCTGCCGGGTATTTATTGGCATTCTCTATACTTTGTGCTTCTTATACAGTTGTCCAATACAACTCTTCCATTTATTTTTAGCAATAGAAGAATATGAATTTTTTTCTTGCCTCACTGGTATATGTCTTTAGGATTTAACAGGTCTGCTGTGTTTCCTCTGATTTTTTAAGCTAAGAAGGAAAGATTAAATGCTGACAATTTACAAGCATTTATTCATTTCTTTGGTATATGAGGCATGGATTTAATGACTGATCAATCTACTTAGCTTCTCGTGAAGCAAAAACTAAGAGTCTGTAACCAAAGAGGTCCAGGTTTTGGGATCCTAGGACAAGCATTTGTAGGATGCCACAAGCAGGCCAATCTTCCCCAAATAAGCCCTACAAAAGTTGGTAAGAATGTGCTGAAACAGTGTCTCAGTCAAAAGCAGTGAGATGGTAGCTGTTGTATCATTACCAGCAACAATCTACACCGCTTTCAGCCTTCTATTTCTTTCCATGAACAAGTCGCGGTGGGACATAACAATTACCACAACAGAAACCTATTCTACTACATGTCGCAAAGATGCTTACCTTTTATGAAAACTGATGTATTTGTTGATATGTAGCACTCCTTGGGAAAAGGCAGCTCATGTTGTTAGACTCATTACTCACTGAATTAAGAAATCTATCATCAGCTTTCTATGTATACAGCCTTCCTAATTTGCACCCCAGTTTTGCCTCATTCATTTCTCCCATGGTGGGTACAAAACGAATGTCTTGGGGCCCCTCTGGTTTGGTTTGGTTTGCATTGCAGTCCGTGGACCTGAGGTCTGACAACCAAACTTACGCTGCAAAAATAAGTTGGGTTCAAGGCCAGTTCCACCCAGAGCAACACACAGATTATTTAGAGAACAAACCAGTAAGGCTAGGCTCAGGCATAGCCTTCAGTGCAGCTGTCTAGTGAGAATTACTAAACCATTGAGTATACCTAGATAGCCAAACATACCTGGACAGCCTCCTAGCTGTGACAGACAGGTGGAAAGACGTTAGGGACAAAGCTGAACATGCTTTCCTTGTTCAGAGCAGTTTACACATATTTTCTATGTCCTCCCAAGGTACATCCTTCCTGGGGAATATATAAGTGACGTCACTTTGATGCAGAAGAGAGCTATGCAGCTAAGAAACCCAACGTGTCGGTCCTTAGCTTCTTGAGCATAAGCAAAGCAGGGAAATTGCCGACTGACAGGTTGTTTTGCTGCATAATTACCCTCTTTACCTACGCCTTAAATGAACCCTATGTCAGTGTTCCAAATACCCATAATGACTGTGTGCGATGGCTACTGCTATTTTAGGTTAAATATCTGATGGAGATGTTGAAATATAAATTATGTAGGCTAACTCTAGGCACCCAGAAAATATTATGTACCATATTATTTCTTTATGCTGGCTCTAAAGGGAAGCAGCCATGCTGAAAGATCACCAGTAGGTCTGTTTCCAGAGAACTTCAAGACAGAGAGTTGCTGGATGACAGCTTTGCTCTCAAGTTCACATCTAAGAGGTGCCGAAGTCATACTTGCTGTAAGTCATCTTCCCAGTGTCACGTGAAGTATGAGTATAATCTGTTCAAATATAGATTTGAGCCTATCATATCCTTGTATGCAAACCCAAAGGATAAATATTTAAAGTAGTGATAATTTTGTGTATTCATTTCTTTAGATTTCTCAAATATGCATTCATTCAAAGCTCTGGGTGCACATGCAAAATATTAATAGAAAATCCAGGAACATAGAGAAATCATATAATAGAGGTCTCCAAGCTACTTTGTCAGAAGAAACCAATATGTTTTAAAGTTTTATTGCCCTCCAGAATTGTTTAATTTCTTCCTTCTTTTTCTTTGACCTAAATGTTAGTAGAGAACTTTAGGAAAAGAGTTTTGATTTTTCAGACATTCTGTGTACATTTTAATGGAGAAAATAAGAAAAAGGAGAAGTGAGATGAAGAAGGGAAAGGGCAAGAGGAAAGGAAAAGAGGAGGGAGAAGGGTAAAGCAAAGGAAGACACAGAAATAAAACTAGAAAAAAAAGAGAAATAAATATAAAACGAGAAAAAGAAAAATAAAAACAGGGGAAAGGAAAAGGGAAATAAAATAATAAATAGAAGCACATGTGTTGGTTCAATATACTTAAGAGGACAAAAATATACGTTCTAAAATACCTTATTTTTAGGATAGAGCTTTATTATCCATTAGATTAGTTTAAAGAAAACAGATATTAATTTGAAATATCTTCAATCAGGAAACTGGTAAACAGTTTACCATATCAAGTCTCCTGAAAAAAAAATTTCATCTGAACTGATGAGGCAAATCAGGACCATAGTGGTGATTAAATGGAGCAATCAACAACGTGCCAAATCAGATAGATGTGTCCCTTCAGAAACCTGATAGATGACTTGATCCTCATCAGAACGGAAAAATCTTCCTATTGTGATCACAAGAAGTGAAAAGATTTTTCCAGTCAACTGATTTTTATTTTGCCCTTGAATTGAAGTGACTTTTTTTTTGTCCAACCCCTTTGCTTTGACTTGGTTTAAATAGTATTGTCCTGACCTAAAGATGTTGTTTATGACAATACATAGCTATTTCTCATCTTTCAAAATGTTAAATATTTTACCAGGTGGTGAAAGATTCTCTGCCAAAGCTAAATTAAGGCAGAAATAAATGTAATTAGAACAAAACATCAGTTCTAATTATTACAAATTTATTTTAAAAGCAGTGAAATTCACACTAAGAGTCAAGAAGCGTAATTACCTTCTTTCTGTGTTTTAAGTGAGTTACTCTAGAATGACTGCAGGGAAAGGCAGAGAGAAAACAATAGGAATAAACTAATTAGGAAGTTAATTTTATTTCAAAGCAATTATAAATTATTTCATGATAAGTGATTTTTTTTTTAATAAAGTATGAACATTTGAAAGCATCATTGAAAAACGTCATAAAAACTGTTTTTAACATCTTTCAATGGAAAACTACATGAGTTGCCTTGCTACTTCAAAATTTTTTAACTTAAAAAGTATTTGTACTCTGCTTTACAACCCATTTGCTGCCTTACGCACAGAAATTATTTGTTTCAAATAAGACCTTACTGTAATTTTACATACAAGGCTGCAGATACAGTGGTCCTGTGTGTATTAGTAGATGTCATCCTTGCTGGGGCCAGGGACATTGAAGGCATTATAAATAATTCACTGTATTCATTAATATTCAGTGTTATTTAATTAGGAAGTTAGCATACATTGTTTATGTACTACTGGGTGCATCATGAAAAAAATATAAATAAGCAGAGTATGAGCAAATGCTCTCAGCAAATGAGCTGGCTGGGCTTCATCTCCCTGTCAGAGCAACTTGGTGAAGCTCTGCATCTTGCTATGATGGAACTGTTTGCACTCAGAGGGAGATTTCAGAAATGCAGAGGCAAAGGGGTGGTAACAGAAGAATCCTCCCTCCCAGTGCTGCTCCCCAAACCAATGTTGCGGGTCTGGGGAGAGACAGCACATTGGCAGCACGGCCATGCAGCCATCCTGTGCTGCAATTGTCATCCAGCAGCATCATTTAGACACCTACCAGGTCATCTTCGTAGGAAACAAAGCAGTTCAGGATATGGAGACATATTTTGCTCCTTGGTGTTTCTGGATGCTTTGAGTGCACCCAGTTTTTGGTGGTGCATCTTCTTCAGCTGCAGCCAACAGTCAGCAGTATTAGCTATGAGTGTACATTAACTAGAGCGTGAACAATGAGGGACATGAGTGGGCAGGTAAGGTGTTGCGTAGATATACAACAGAAATGAAAAAAAGAATCTGTTTTATATACAAATTTTATTTATATAAATTGCCTCTCCTCATAAGATTTGCAAGTGTTTTCCATTAAAAGCACATGAGCTTGTAGGGAGTACTGGGAAGAGAAAACACAACCTAATTTCTTCTGTAAAAACTTAGGTCTACATGATGGTGTTTATTTTTCTTTATGAAGTAGAAAAAAGTCTGTTTAACCTCTGAGCAACTGAGTAAGGTAATTATTTGCAATGCATTAGCAGTAATATGAAATTTCATATAAAGTATGCATGATTTGAATCAAGAGCGTGTAAGGTCATTTCTTTTTAATGATGTCAGTTCATAATTAAAATCAACACAAGGAGTTTATTTTTGGAGGATGGGACCTAATTTTTAAATGTGCCTGTTACAGATCTTGTGTCCAATCCCTGTCTGACTGCTTTATTAAAATGTATTTGGTGTGCTTCTCTAACAAAAATCAATTTTAACACTTTTCTGCAAACATTTTCCTTTCCGTTAGAATAATTTTCATTTATAGTAATAAAATAATCAGTGTAACAAGATACAATTGGAGTTTGAATAGAATAGTTTTATTTTTAATTACATTTAATGAATAATTGAAAATTATATTAATTTAATGAAAATAATTTTAATTTATGATTGTTTCTTTTTTATTTTATTAAATCCTTTTAGAATATGTTCGTTCAAAGAGCACTTGTACATGTTCTATCGCATAAACTCGTCTTTAAATATCCCAAAGAGAATCAAAACAATCTGATCACTTATTCCTGTTATCTCCTAAATTAACTGCACGGTTAGATACCTACAGTAAAATTTGGTTTCTATTAAAATTGAAGACACAATTCCTAGGGATGTAGAAAGGTCAAAACTACATGCATGGAAACGCAGATTGTAATCAGCTAGGAAGAACATTGGGTCTTTGAGAAGAAATGCTGTTTTCATCTCATTTGGTCTACGTTGCTCTGACTTGAAAGATAATTATGATCTGTGACCCTCATTAACATCCACAGAGTTGGAGGGTGTTCAGGATTTTCTCAGCAATTTACAAGCACCATGGCATAGCCCCAGACCAAAAGCCTTTTTAAGGTAAATGTTGGCTCTGCGGATGTGAGGTCAGATTTTTTCTATTAGCCCTGAAGGTCAAAGGAAAGCTTAACCTTTGAAACTATTGGAAGTCATTCTTTGGTGATGAATAGATAATGCTTTAATAGATTCACCTGACATAGCATTATTTATCCATATGTTGAGTGTCGGGTCTGAATTTTCAATTTTTTAAGTTTGACTTCAGCATATATCTTACAAAAAAATCTTAGGTTGAGACCATTTGTGTTCTGTAGATTTCCCCTTTTTATATACTGACTGGTGGTTAGGTTATGTAACTCATTTTATTGATTATAAGAGAAAAATTCACCGTGGAGGCAACTGAAATTTCCAAAATAATTATCAGTTTCTGCACTACCAGGTTTCCTGTGTCCAGGTTCAGACATCACAAAGTCTCATTGGCCTGCATAAAACTTTACTTTGTGGCTATTAAGGTATGCTAGTAGGCTGGAACTACTGAGGGGCACAGTCTCGTGGTGTTTGGAAGTGCTGCATGAAAGAAGGAACTGCTTTTTCAGGACGTTGAACTCTCCAACCTCTTCCATAAATAAATAAATAAATAAATACATAAATAAGTAAATAAATAAATACTCAGCTGTACTTCCACAAAGAGTTAAATCAGGGATGGTTTTGAATACAAAATGAAGATAGAAATTGTATATGCTTGCTTCCAAACTGGCTAGTCTGGCCATGCAAACAGTCATTCCAGACTATAAAAAAACTTCCAGCGTTATTCTGAGACAGATTGTTAAATTATTCCAGTGCAGATTAAGGAAATAAACAACCTGATTTCTGGATATTTTTAGATTTATAAACTGCAGAACACTAAATAATTATCTCTGATGAATCAAAAACCATCTTTAAACTTGAGGAAACCAAGATTATGTCTGTAATTTATTTAGACTGTAAGGAAAATAGGGTTCAATTTTTATTTGTGCTCTGGTGGTAATGAAAAATTGATGTACCATCACAAAATTGACAACTTGTTATGTGTGGCTTGAAACTGTCATGAAAGACATTTTGTATTTCAATTAATTAATGTCCTTGCCTTGGAAAAATTGTCTATTTGTCTATTTGAGAGAAAAAAATAATAGAATATTAGGAAAAAAAAGGAGTTATTGACACCGTCAGTAACTATGTTACTGTAGAATTTGCAGCAAGATTCTGTAGCATAAAATCCCTGTGGTAAAACAGCCTGCATACTTCTACCTCACTGTTGCTAAAATTGTAATCCTGATTAAGGATGTTATATCGTACGGCATGATTTCATTTCAGAATTTATCCATAGGAATGGCCTATGTTTTACATACAATTAGCACAGAAAAGGCATAAAATGCTTTTAGCATAATATTTAAACTCAAGGCAAGAGGCATTTCCTTTCTTAAATGAATTTATTCACTGTTTTGATACTGATGGCATTTCTGCATTTACTTAAAAAAACAAAAGTCTTTTTAGTACACATACAATGTAAGCATGCCTTGTTACATGCAACATCTCTGTGAGATTTACTTAAGGTCTGTGAGATACTCTAATACTCTCACCTAATAGGAAAATATGAAATAAGATAATAACTCTGAATGACAAGGTGACTGCTCGTATTTATGTCCATATATTAGGCTAACTTAAGAAAACCCTCAAAAAACCAAACCCCTTAATTTGCCAGTTAGACATTAGCAATCACAGTTGGGTAGAAAAATCACCACGAAAAACCTTAAATTTGTACAAGGTAAGCAATGTGATTTTACAAGTTTCAGACAAGAATAGGTTTAGGTATCATTTTACATATCATTTTACAGGATACAAGGAGA
The DNA here is from genome assembly GCA_013389885.1 of Geococcyx californianus. Classification (NCBI taxonomy): domain Eukaryota; kingdom Metazoa; phylum Chordata; class Aves; order Cuculiformes; family Neomorphidae; genus Geococcyx; species Geococcyx californianus. The sequence goes on from VWPV01020461.1 coordinate 123,148, forward strand.
CATTTCTTCTTCAAGGTTATCACACACCATATGCCTTGCTCTATAGGTTTGCCAAAAGTCAATTAATGCCATATGTTGTAAACCATTTGTTTTTCAAATATACCTCACATGTTGTAGACATTTTCTTATGAAAATAGTCAGAAAAAGCTACAATTTGTGCTTTGCTTCTATCAGAGACTCGGTATTGCTGTGTAGGTATCTTGAGAGACATCTACATTTACTTTTAATATCTTAATATTGACTTGTCAATAAGACAGTTTTAGGTGACTCTTACCTTCTGTAGCACTCTCAGGTGAAGGGATAGGTTTCTCTGCACATGCATAGGGATACCAAACCAAACAGGCCACTCCATCTTTCCCTATCAAAATTATTAGAACTCCAGAAGGTTGAGAAACCTGTCAAAATGGTGTTTAAGAAGTAGTGTTTAATCATAAAATGTTTACCAGTGTAGTGAATAGATGGGAGGAGTAGCAGCATCCCTCATCTGTAATCTTTTCTTTATTTCCCACAGCCGTTGACAGCACCCTTGTCAAGCAGTTTCTTGAAAATGCATAAATGCCAGTCTTTCTGAAAAAAGGTTTGTCATGTGCCACTGCATAAGATTCACAATCCTGTGAGCAAGATTTTAAATTAGGGTAGAAGTAGTACACCAGGCCACACATCATGATAAGCTGTTCCTATTTAGTTAACTACTGTCTTTCTCAAGATTCTATTTAAAATTAAGGATCTGTGGAAACAGAAGCACATTTGAGGAAATAAATTACCAGATAATGTTAAAAATCCTTGCCTTAAAAGTTGTAATATTTGAGTATATTTTATTACAAGTTTTTTCTTAATTTTTATATTAATTTTAAATTTTATTACATTTCATAATTTTACCTTATATGTAACTTTCAGTCTAAATATTTCTTAAAATAACATTTAAAGAAAAGCTTGTTTTAAAACCTTGGAAAAGACATATAATGAAAATACATACAGCCACTGCAGTTTTCAGCCATTTAATAATCAAAGCACAACACAGATCTCCACTTACGTTTGCATTATACTAATTCCTTTTTAGATTTGGATCAGTTATAGTCTTTGAATATGAAGAAAAATTTGAGACAACACTACTTACCACCTTTGCAGGATGCTGTATGGATTGATTAGCCAATGTTTGTTTTGCTCTTTGAAGATGGAGAGTGGTGGCGAGTTCTGTTTGGGTACTACGTCCTACTGTCATGAAGAGAGTATGTTACGTGCTTGAAGAATGGCCGTGCGGTGGCAACACAGCTCTTCGACTCGGAGTTACAGAATCATTTTTTCCCTCCTGTTTAAGTTCTCACAGCATCCGCAATGTTGTATTTCTAGAGCAGGAGTGTCAAACTCACAGCCCATAGGCTGAATCTGGCCTCTGCCTTATTTTATCCAGCCTGGCACCTTGTTTGTACCTGGCGGCAGCGCTGAGCTCCTTGCCCCCTACATTCCTGGCAGCGCGCCAGTCAGTGTGCAGTGTGTGCGACATACATTACATTGCAGGAGCAGGAGAATGGCAGGAGCCGTGAGTTGACAGCCCTGGTCTAGAGCATGAAAGCAGCTAGCCTGCATGGGCATCACTGGGGGTATCAGGGTTCTGTTACCACAGCTGTTCAAGGATCAAATAATTTATTCTGTTAAAGAGAACGTATTCATCCCTCTACTGCATGGCACAGGATACCTCAGATATCTCTAAGCTAGCAAACTTCTCATTAACAGACTATTTCTGTAGCAACAAACTCATCAGTGTCACTGTAGCATCCAAAATAGAATCAGGTGATTGCCACTGGTTTTTAATTGCTGGCATTTTTCTGACCAGCATAACTCTCTCAGGCAACTGATTAACATTCTCAAAGTTGGTGGTCAGTACAATGATTTCTAGACTGTCAGCTTTCTAAGTTTTTGNTTTTAAATTTTATTACATTTCATAATTTTACCTTATATGTAACTTTCAGTCTAAATATTTCTTAAAATAACATTTAAAGAAAAGCTTGTTTTAAAACCTTGGAAAAGACATATAATGAAAATACATACAGCCACTGCAGTTTTCAGCCATTTAATAATCAAAGCACAACACAGATCTCCACTTACGTTTGCATTATACTAATTCCTTTTTAGATTTGGATCAGTTATAGTCTTTGAATATGAAGAAAAATTTGAGACAACACTACTTACCACCTTTGCAGGATGCTGTATGGATTGATTAGCCAATGTTTGTTTTGCTCTTTGAAGATGGAGAGTGGTGGCGAGTTCTGTTTGGGTACTACGTCCTACTGTCATGAAGAGAGTATGTTACGTGCTTGAAGAATGGCCGTGCGGTGGCAACACAGCTCTTCGACTCGGAGTTACAGAATCATTTTTTCCCTCCTGTTTAAGTTCTCACAGCATCCGCAATGTTGTATTTCTAGAGCAGGAGTGTCAAACTCACAGCCCATAGGCTGAATCTGGCCTCTGCCTTATTTTATCCAGCCTGGCACCTTGTTTGTACCTGGCGGCAGCGCTGAGCTCCTTGCCCCCTACATTCCTGGCAGCGCGCCAGTCAGTGTGCAGTGTGTGCGACATACATTACATTGCAGGAGCAGGAGAATGGCAGGAGCCGTGAGTTGACAGCCCTGGTCTAGAGCATGAAAGCAGCTAGCCTGCATGGGCATCACTGGGGGTATCAGGGTTCTGTTACCACAGCTGTTCAAGGATCAAATAATTTATTCTGTTAAAGAGAACGTATTCATCCCTCTACTGCATGGCACAGGATACCTCAGATATCTCTAAGCTAGCAAACTTCTCATTAACAGACTATTTCTGTAGCAACAAACTCATCAGTGTCACTGTAGCATCCAAAATAGAATCAGGTGATTGCCACTGGTTTTTAATTGCTGGCATTTTTCTGACCAGCATAACTCTCTCAGGCAACTGATTAACATTCTCAAAGTTGGTGGTCAGTACAATGATTTCTAGACTGTCAGCTTTCTAAGTTTTTGAGGGTTTGACTTAATTTTCTTCTTGTTTCTTTGGGTTTCTTTAAGAAATCTCTGTTAAATAAAAAAATGTAAAAAAAAAATAGAAATCATCAGTCTAATATTTAATTTTCAAGGATATTAAATTACCTTTATTTTTTAACTATTTTTCCACTCACAACAGGACAATCTTAAAAGAACATTGAACTAAACATCTATCTAAGCATATAATTAAACATACAAGACTGCATGCAAGTACAGTTACAGTTTTAAAAGGGTAAAGAATAAAAGAATTTCTGAGGTTACAGTCAGAATGGGAAAATTACAGAATTTTGGAGAAAAAAAATACATAAAATAAATTTTCTGGCTGAAAAATCTTGATTTATTTTAATATACCCTGAAGAAATAATCCTATAAGAATTTGCAAACAGATCAGACAAGAATTTGTTTATATTTTTATATTCAACCAAACAATTCTATGATTCTCTGATTCTATTTGGAAAAACTTTTTTCTTGTAGGTTGTAAGTCTTTGGTAGTCACTGACAAAGCAATACCATAACAATCAAATAAACAGGAGCAGAGTATAGTGACAACAACAAAACAGCTTCCCTACCCCTCTATTTGCTGTATGTACCACTGGTGACAATAACATGTATGAGAAACAAAACTTCATTGCTTTGTATTTTTATGCCATATCTTTTAAAACTGAAGCAACTTTGACATTTCTAATGGAAATTTCAGACCAGTTGCTCAAAAATGTTAATGGTATTTCTGTTCTCAATAGTCCTGTTTGAGCCAGGTCAGAGAAGCATGGAAATCTCATTGAAGTCTGGTACTGGGACACTATTCCATTTTGAGCACAATATGAACACAACAGTCTGTCTTCTTTATGTTAAAACTGCACAGTGATTTCACGAGAATAAGGAGTTCCTGTTCTGTCTTCTGTTCAAACTTGAGTCTCGTGCTTTCCGAGTTCCCCAGTAGTTTAAATAAATACAGTTAATATTCTTTAACAGTCACTTCACAGCTCTCAGAATCACAGGTAATCAGTAGTTTGTAGAGCAAGACTGCTTTTCTGAGACAAAATTTGGGGGTTTGCTTTCTAACAATCGATATTCTTAGCTACTTTCTGTAGGGGAAGAAAGGTCACTGGAGCAAATCTGTGCAATTGTCTAGCACACTCTGTTAAGTCTCACCTCAAGTCTGCAAAAGCATGATTTCCAAAGTGAAAGATCTAAGACCCTGGCTAAACTTTCATACACCCATTTGTAAAAATGACCCTCTGTCTCAGACAAGCAAGGCGCAGAAAACAAATAGTTTTCTTGGTAAAGTCTCAGTAGTGCTTATTCTGTCTTTTCCTTTCTCTGCACCACCAGTTTTGGTTTTAAGCATGTTGGACAAACTTAACTCTTGTGTGCTGAAGCCAAGTTTGTTGCTGCTACATCAGTCAAGCAGTAAAACTCCCATGGAGGTACTGCAAAGTGAGTAATGTGAGGTAGGTTTCCATCTTCTGTTATGATATGATGCATCATCAGTATTCCATGAATATGTATGAGGAAATTTAGAGGCTGGAGAATTACTCTATGCTTTCAATGAAGTTGAACGAAGTTGAGCAAAGTTGACTGTACTTGGTTGCATCTTTATGGTGTTCATTGCAAACAAAGAGATGAAGTTTCTTTTATACTTTTTAAAATGAAAGAATCATAAAATTATAGAATAGTTTGGGTTGGAAGGGACCTTAAAGATCACCCAGTTCCAACCTCCCAGCAGACCAGGCTGCTCAACACCCCATCCAGCCTGGCCTTGAACACTTCCAGCTAGGGGGCTTCCACAGTCTCCCTTGGCAACCTGTGCCAGTGTCTCACCCCCCTCATTGTGAAGAATTTCTTCCTAATGTCTAATCTAAATATTCCCCATTCCAGGTTAAAACTGCTCCCCCTCGTCCTATCACCACAGGCCCTTGTAAAAAGTCCCTCCCCAGCTTTCATCTAGGTCCCCTCAGGTACTGAAAGTCCACTATGGGGTCCCCCTGGTGCCTTCTCTTCTCCAGGCTGAACAAAGCCAACTCTAGCAGCCTGTCGTCATAGCAGAGGTGCTCTCGCCCTTTGATCATCTTTCTAGCCCTCCTCTGGGCCCGCTCCAAGAGTTCTATATCCTTCTTAAGTCAGAGATTCCTGAACTGGACACAATAGTCCAGGTGGTGTCTCACTAGAGTGGAATAGAGGGGGAGAATCACCTCCCTCAACCTGCTGGCAATGCTTCTTTTGATGCAGCCCAGGACATTGTTGGCCTTCTGGGCTGTGAGTGCCCATCACAGGCTCATGCTAAGCTTCTCATCAGCCAGCACCCTGAAGTCCTTCTCTGCAGGGCTGCTCTCAATCACACCATCCCCCTATCCTGTATTCCCCATCTGGGGTTGCTTGCACTTGGGTTTAGGACCTTGCGCTTGGCCTTGTTGAACCTCATGAGGTTCATACAGGACCACTTCTCCAGCTTGTCAAGGTCCCTCTGGATGACATCCTGTCCTTCTGGTGTGACCACAGCCGCACTCAGCTTGGTGTCATCCTCAGACTTGCTGACGACCCTGATTCTATCCCGCTGTCTATATCATCAATGAAAATATTAAACAACACTGGTCTCAGTATGGAACCCTGAGGATCACTGCTTGTCATGAGTCTTCATCTGGACATCAAACCATTGTCTACTACTCTCTGAATACAACCATCCAACAAATCCCTTACCTACCAAACAGTCCATCCATCAAATCCATATCCCTCCAATTCAGAGAGAAGGATGTTCTGGGGGACCATGTCAAAGGCTCTACAGACTTCCAGACAGATTATATCCATTGCTTTTCCTGTGTCCAGTGATGTCATCACTCTGTAATAGAAAGGCACTAGGTTGGTCAGACAGGATTTTTCCTCGGAGAAGCCACGTTGCTGTCTCAAATCACTTTCCTGTCCTCCATATGCTTTAGCATAGCTTCTAGGATGATCTATTCCACGATCTTCTTAGGCACAGAGGTGAGGCTGACAGGTCAGTAGTTCCAGGGTCCTCCTTTGAACCCTTCTTAAAAATAAGCACACTGTTGCCCTTCTTCCTGTCACAAGGGACTCCCCCTGACTGCCATGACTCTAGATATTATGGGGAGAGTGGCTTGGCAACTACATAAAGATGGGACTCAAAACAACACCAAGGTTTTCTTTGTAATAAATCCTAATTACCTTCATTAGCTAAATTTTGATTTGACTATGGTAATGCTGTGGTGATCATTTTTTGATTCAATGATACACTGAGTCTGAAGTATAAAATGGATAGGGCATATGAGAAGATAATTTGCTAGTCTGAACAATTAAAATATAATTAATTTCACTAAACAATCTTAAATACGCCAACCTGCATTTTATTATGAAGTCTAAGGCTGTGTCACTTAAGATTTTTATACATCCTTACTTGTCTATGTCTTTGCAACATTTTCAGATTTTCTTTCTATATATAGATTTTCATAGTGTTTTCATAGTGTTTTCAGGAAGTTGTCAACATTTTAGGATTAGTAAAAATAATTCAGATTTGAACTATCAAGAGTCTAGTACAGGGCTACTATCCTTGAGAGCTGTCAAAAGTAATAATAACATGCAAACCACTGAATGTAATTGTTGTTACTATTTTCATAATGTAAAAGTCACTAGAAAGACTTGCACCATATTTTTATTAAACCTCAATAGCAGATGGACTATTTGCAACTGTTTACATAGCTACAGTAGTGTAATCCTTCTTAGTATTACAAAGCTTTACTGAATTTCTTAGGTAAATATAAGTGGCTTGGATGTACAAAGCTATTTAGGACTGTAGCCTGTATTTAGGTCCCTGGTTCCTATCAATTTTTAGAGGAAAAAAAATGCATCAGGGGAGCTACACATGAAGTCCTTGAAGCGTCATTTCTAAAGGGCTACCAGTAGTTTGTCATAGTCTGGAAGTTCACTAGAGTACTTTTAGAATGCTTCTGATAAAGGAAGAGGATAAAGAAAGATATATTCTTTTGACATGAAGTTCCTCTTTGAAATCTGCAACTGGCTTAGGTCAACATACTTTGCCTTATTCTTCCTGAAGTCTTGCCCAACACTTCAACAACACAATCACTGTACATAATGGAAGTTTCAACTTGCCTTCCTCACCTGTACTGTATAGGTAGGGACACAGAGTCATTTGCATATTTTTGCTTTCAGATTTCTGGTATCACCACCAAAAATTTGCATTCCCTGGTCTTTGCTCTTGTGAGAATTGAGAATACATTAAATTTGAAGGTACTTGGAAAGTTTGTGGACACAGTATACCTGAGACAGTACAGAATATCATTATTTTGGTCTTCTGTACAGTTAGCAACCTTGTCACAAAGAATGACATGGATCTGCAGTTTTTCACCAATTTAGAAAAGGGGAGGCCTCCCACTTAAATTGTAAACTGTATGTCCTCAGCACCTAACTGTCCTAATTTACCAAAACTCCATGAAGTTTCTGCAATATAAATTAAACAACACCTATAGTTATATCTAAAACCCCCCTTTTTAGTTCCTTTTAGATGAGAGTCAGTTGCACAGGAATGGCAGCAACTTTTTTTTTCAATGTAACCATTGCATTACCACAGCAAATTCAGATGTCATAGATCATATTTAGCACCAGTAAGATACCATTTTATTTCTTCCTGTCTTTATTAGGGTTGATTCTGTAAGTGGGATCCCTCACTATGGAATGTGATTTTTTGTCAACAAATAGTATTTGAATGAAGTCAAACTTCATACTGCCAAAGCTTACCAGTGGTAGCATAAAAAGATAAATATTAGTAATATCAATTTATTTTACTTTGAAAACAAGTTGTTCACAGCTATATTTAAGCAGCATCGTCTTTTACAGCAGAGGACACATATTGTGATTCCCTTTCTATCAAATAATCAGATTTTACTTTGTCCTATAGCTGCAAATTTTGTTGGTGTTGTTGATTTTTATCTCACATCTATAAAATTTATTGCTCTTTTTCAATTTTATTGGACAGCATGAGTCTATTCCATACTGCTTCTACTCTGTAGCAAGTTGTCTGTCTCGAGATACTACAGGGATCTATAGCTTATCTGTCCATTCCTTTTAAATCAGACAGAAAACATGTCTGCTTAGTCTGCATCTCCAAGGTATTAAAGGCTCTCCAAGCTTCCAAGAGCTTATAACCCTCTTACCCACTGCAGAGAATTGGATTTGACCCAGATTCTACTCTTCTGTATAATGATCGCTGCTTCATTGTCTGGATCTCTTCATACTCTCATGACCTGTGCATCCAAAATTTATTTGACCTTAAGCATGCTTCCCGTGCCAAATCTAAAAGCCTGGGAGCATCCTGGTTTCTGCTGACAAAGGTGTTTAACAACAGTGGACTTCTGTTATTGTGTAGAAGTGGTGCCACCTGCAGTACATGGTCGAGAAAGCCATCCTTCCTCATACTGACGACTCCCCTGCCATCCTAGAAATCCTGCAACAACCTTGCAAAGTTCATGTGACTTGAATTCTCCCTCACACAGGTCATGTAAAAATCTGGGCTTAACTGGATGGTTTTGCTTCCCTTTTTACCAGTAGGGAGAACTAAGTGGGATGAAAAACCTCCTGAAAGAGATTAGTAAGGAATTTTAATCATACTCAGGAAATGTCTCTGTTACCACATAGACTATAGAGTATGGGTGACAAACACAAGGCCCACAAGCCAAATCCAGCCCCCGCCTTGTTTTTTCTGGCCCAGCACCTTGTTTCTACCCGGTGGCAGCGCTGAGCTCCTTGTCCCTGCGTTGCTGCCAGCGCTGGTCGTGTGCAGCGTGTGACGTGCATTAAGCTGCAGGAGCAGGCTGATGTGGACCCCCGTGAAAATGAGTTTGACACTCCTGTTATAAAGGGCCTGTAAATAATTGCTTAGCCTAGCCACAGCTTTTAGATCACTGAAATTGCATGAAGTAACTTCCAACCTTACTTAGGCATACCATTTTTCTGACTATTTTCTGTTGCCTTCATTGTGACTAATTCGTAGAACTGAACAAAAATATTTGTCAGAGCAGAATCTCCCACAATTATGAACTGAAGGAATTCAGTAATGATTTAATTATGAGTGCATCCATCTGCAAATAAGCTTGATCTGAATCTAGGTAATTCCCCACAAGAAAAGAAATTGTTACAGTCATCAAAGATAGAGCATGTTTTTGGGCTATTTGAATGAAAAGTTGTGGGGTTTTTTTCATGTCTCACATGAAAATAACATTAAGGGATGAAAAATCTACTACCTACAATGGTTTACAGCATTAATAACTCTAAATGAATTAATGATGCCATTCTCTAATCTCTTATTCATATATTTTATAGTTACCACTGGCAACCTTTTGCTATGTGAAGATATTTTGATATGATCAACATGGTGACAAAGGACTTCTACATTCCTTCCTCAGTACTGAAGAGCTTTGTTCAAGGAAAAAAAAAGAAAGCTCCTTGATTTTATATAAATATACCCTCCAGTTTAGAGTATAGTCTCAAAATAATTCTACTTTTATTTCCAGTCAATAAATATTGTAATTGCTAACAATGTTTCAACACATATTTATGCATATAAAAGACTTTAAGACCAATATTATCTGTGAAAACAGTTTCTAATGTATTCTGTAAGTGCTATGGGCAATTTGTTTGTGGCTGTGTTTCTGAGGCCTCTTGATCATTAAGTCAAATTTCTTGGCTTCTATTCATACAGTTATTTATTTTGCGGGCCTGGTAAGAGTATACTGTGTTTCCTAAGCAAGGCTCTGAAGGTTTTTTTTAGATGATATATTAGAAGACACATTTCCAATGTTCATATGGCTAAGAAAAGATATTTTATTCTAGAGAACTTATTTTCAAGGTAAAAGACCGAAATTATCTACAGATAGTTTTACATAGACTCCATAAGAATGCTGATACATTTTTAAATAAAATAAAAAATAAAGTTGAGGAAAAATATCACAACTTCTATTGTCCATAACTATACTAAAAAGGAAGGGATATTTATAACTGATGTCCATAATGTGAACATTCCTGAAACTTGCTCATATGCACATGGTTGATGCATCTTTGCAGAAAAGTAAATTTTGCATGTAGTGAAGGTAATACTGACAGTTCTATTTCAGGTTGGTTTACTTATAGGCATAAACTAGGTTGTCTGCAATCTCCAGAAAATATGAACAAGACAGAACAAGACAGTCTTACAATACCTGAGAAATATCTCTTTTTAACATATCCCAAAGTAAAACAACATAAAACTATTGAAATGTTCACTATGATAGGATTATCATAAGAAAATTAATTGTTGTTCTCTTCAAGCTCTTCAGACTTGCACATTTGAATACAATCCTTCCTGGGAACTGGAGTTCAGAAGAGTGTTCTCTGGAGGAGATAGGTGTCTAAAAATACAGTCAAAAAGTGCATACATGGATGGAAGTAAATCATTTGCCCTTTATAAACAGATTCAAGAAGAAATGTTGACAATGAACTTTGTGGTGTCTCTACAGCTCTGCAACAAAGAAAAATTTGAGAAGCTACAAAGTACTATCCATGGGAAAATCATTAAGCATCTTCTTGGCACAGATTTCTGTGCAGAAGGATAATCAGAGGACAGATTTACCAAGGGCAAGTTGTGGCTGATCAACCTGGCTTCCCTCTTTGATAAAATGGCTGGATTTGAGAGGGAGGACAGAGCAGTGGATGTTATTTGCTTCCACTCCTGTAAAGATTTTGGCACTGTCTTCCACAAATTTCTTGCACCTGAGTTGTGACATGACAGTCTAGCTGGATGGACAAGATTGGTTATGCTCTTGGTTATGGCTGTTGTTAATGTATTGTGTTCTGTCTGGAGACCAGTACCTCAATAGTCTGCCCTGGAACTTGTCTTGTTTAACATCTTCATCAGTGACCTGATGAAAATCCTTTAGAGGGATATAAACAGATTGGAGCAATAGGTTTAGGTGAAATTCATATTCAATGAGGAAAAATGCAAAATCCTACACCTTGGAAGGAACAATCTGTGCCAGGCTTTACCAGCTGGGGTGTAACTCTGCAGGAAAGGCCCTGAGGGTTCTGGTAGGCAGCTAGCTGAGCGTGAGCCAGCAGCGTGCCCTGGCAGCAGAAACAACCAACAGTATTTGAGGCTGGCCAGCTGACTGAGGGAGGAGATTATTTTCAGTTTTGGGTCCCCCATTGTGGGAAAGATACTGATAAACTGGAGCAGGTTCAGAAGAGGCTATGAAGCAATCAGTGTCTGGAGTACTTGTCCTGTCAAGAAAAACGCAGGAAGCTGGGCTTGCTCAGCCTGGAGAAGGAATGGCTTCAGGAAGACCTAACCGCAGGTGGTCAGTACTTCAATATTATAAAGAAGGTGCACTCAGACTGTTCTCAGTGATGTACGGTGGGAAGACAAGAGAGACAGCAGACATAACTTTAAACTTGAAAGATTTAGGCTGGTGACAAAGAAAAACTCTTTCCCCATGAGGAAAGCACGATGGTGGAGGAGGCTGCCCAGAGAGGTTAATGAAGATTACAATTTTGGAAGTTTTCAAGACCCATCTGCAAAAAGTCTAAGCAAACTAACCTGACCCCACAGCTGGTCCTGCTTTGAGGAATGCGTTGGACTGGAGACCTCCTGAGGTTCCTTCAAATGGATTATCAACGATCTCATAAACTGGCCATATTGAGTCTTTAATGAAAGCATGTCTACCAGGGCATGCTATCTTCTTCCATATGGGTAAAAAGCCCCCATGACATTGATGCATGAATCTGCACTGCTGAAACAAGAATTATAGAAAGCTTTTCTTGGTTGTTACAATAAAAATCCATTTTAACCACACACACAAAAAAGAATTTTGTTGAATAATACCTTTCACAGGGGACACACAAAAATTCTGAATGTTCAGAGCTCCCTATTTAGTCTTCAAACAGGTTTTTAGTGCCTGAAAAATGAGAACATTTGGTAGAGAAAGATGAGAAGAATGCAAAAAAAGCATCTAAAGAAAGTGAATTGCACTGTGCTTACCTTAGGAAATATGAGTATATGAACTATGAGTTTGGAAATATGGTTCAGGTCATACTGAATGCTGTGATGAAGCTGAGACAATAGCACAGAAATCAGAGGAACTTTAAGTTGAAAAGTCCTGGAGATCTGTTGTAGTCGAGGCTACAGTGTTATATGTGATTTCTAAAGATAATATGCAATGCTAGTCAACTTAAATATGTGTTAAAGTGCAATTTAAAAGGTAAAGTCTCTCAAGACCTCAGTGAGATTAAGAGAGAGGTTTATGGTTCATATTCATTTGAACAGGAGCTGAAATTTTATTATGGTTACAGTAATTGGCATATTTTTATAGATTCATTTTTTAATTTGGCACCCACTCAGACTTCATTGCACATGCTACAATAGTGGCATGATGGATTACTCTGTTTTTTCCCTTATTATTAAATTAAATTATTTTTGCTCATGTACCCAGATGTGAACAACGTCAAGAGTTCTAATCTAATAACACAGACTGTTTGGGAAATATGTGCTGTCAATTAGAGGCATTTTATAATAGAAATGATAAAAAGAGCCATTAATGAAAAGTAGTTTTTCTTCCTATGCACTGATTTCAGTTAATCAAAGGTGCTTTGAAATTGAAATCATTAATTAACTTTGCCTGGTTTTGTACTGATCAAGCACTTTCACAGTTGTTGGAAATCTGTGAAATTGAGTTCTTCTACAAAAGAAAACAAAATTAATGTTGATCTTTTTCCAAACACATTTTATTCTTTCCTCCCAATAATGTATACATACATTGCTGCCAATATTTAAGTAAACCAAAAGAAGAAGAAACAGGCAAAATTAAGCTGGGAAGTTACATTGTTACATTTCATATTTTAATAACACCTCATTTATGTTTTAAATGATTATGCAATAGATAATAATAGAATCATTTGGTTGGAAAAGACCTTTGATATCATCGAGTCCAACCGTATCTGTCCACTACTAAACCATAGAATCATAGAATTAAAATACATCACTTCAATGTATGTCTTAATTTTTTCTTATTTCCCTGTAATATTTTAACAGGCACAGTGATGCTCAAATAAGTTTAAAATTAAGGCTCTGTAAAAAAATTCTTGAGAAACACAAAAGGTATATGAACAAATCCCTGACAGGATTATACTGCAAACAAATTTTTCTGACAAAGTTGAGCTTTCTCACAGTTCTTTAATGTGAATTTTACAGAGAAAAGGTAATGCCAGTCAGTGGAAGGTGTTATATTAACTTCCCTCTTTGTGCAGTAGATTTCAGAATTTATACTGGCTGAAAACATCATTGTACCTGCTGCATGGATTTTACTTTTTTTGACAGAATTATCTTCCGTTATTGTTGTGGAAGGGATTTCTCCTGGAAATGTCTTTATTTTCCCCAGAGGAATATGAACTCACATTTTAAATTTAATGGGTTCATATGTTTAAAGTTTTATATAAAACCTGGTTTCTTCTTTATAATTTCAGTCTGAGAGGGAAAACTAGTCTTTAGTAATCAAAATTCATCAATATTCTCCAGTTTCTAGAAGATACGCAGCTGAACTATGCTGCCTAGTTGAGCTTTTAGTGGTTTTTTTTTTTTTATAAAGAGTAAATATGCATAGAGCATTTATAAATATCACCACTTGGAGTAAAGAAAAATTTAGCTATTTGTAACATTATTCATGGCAAATTGACTACAGCAAAGAGAAACAGTCAGAAAATTGATCCCAGTGATACACTCTCTCGCCCAGTAAGGAGTTTTTCCTGGGTTTACACTGCACAACTTAGGCTAAAAAGATCTTTATGTAGAACCTATTGCATACAAGATGTCAAAAGTCCTAACCTTTCCCTGACTGCTACAGGAGTTGAAAAGGCTCAGCAGCTTGACAGGGAAAATGCGCGCCTTTTATTTCTTACAGAGTCAATCACATTCTGCAAGGTCATAGGCCTACCACAAAAGATTTTTAAAAGCTTTTGGCGAAAGGGGTGAATAAATATTTTAAAAATTTTTGTTCATTTCAACTGTCATAGCTCTAGCATAATAGTAATTTCAACAATTTGCTGTTCTTCTCTCATGTTGGTAACCATGTAACACAAAGGAACATTGACAGATATGATCTAAAAATGGCCATGTATATTCTATATGTCTGTGCTCTCCATGGGGTACTCTAATCTGTTCTATACGTGAATAAACGTAAGACTGTACATAATCTTGTAGTCTTTGGGAATGAATACTTAAGATTAATAAATTTAAAATGAAATGATGTGTCAATCATTTTAATAAACTTTTTGGAATTTAATACAGTGTTGAATTCTGGCTATGAAACACCATAAGATGGCTTAAAAAAGCTACAGCAAATCTATTATTGATCATTAAATACTTAGAGCAATTTCTGTATGCTTTTATACATTCCTTACTACTCAGCTGATTTACTACTAAACTCTGTAAAATTTCCTCATAAAATTATATAATGTGGTCGTAATTATAAAGGAATGTGATTATATGAATGACCATATTCACATGTGTATATGTTTAGCACAGCTTGACTACGATCTTAATTGGAAAGAGCATGTTACTGAAAGCTACAGTAATCTTAGCTTTGATATTATGAGCCATGTCTTCTTTCATTTATCAGAATAGGCCTATCATTACGGTGACATATCAGCTCTCATTATGTCAACATGTCAGATTATACAAAGTAAGTGATTGCAATATGTCAAACCTGGTAGGACTGAGTAAGGCAGGACTCACTAATACAGTATAAAAGTTTCAATTTTTTTTCTTCCTGCTGTATCAACACCCAATATAAATTACCCAGATGCAATTATTACTTGCCAGCACACTTAGGCAACTTACCAGTCTCCACCTTTCTTTCTGTCCACTGTGAGATCCCTCCCTGATGGATGTTTTCTATGCTGTACACAAGGATAACTAGGTACACTGAATCTCAAATCCCCAAATCCCCCATTTTGTGCTTAGGTGGATACCCCTATTCTTTGCCAAAAGATAGATCTGAACAAACATCCTCCAGCATTTTTTTTTTCTGAAATTTTGTGTATTTTTGTTTTGGTTTGGTTTGGTTTTTTATTCTTTTAATGAATATGTCTTAAAGCTCTTTGGTTTTGTTTCTTGGTTTTGCTTAGTTTTTTTCATTGAGCGTGGTCAATTCCTCAATTTCTCCCCAGAAGATTAACACGCTAAAGCGACAGGTAGAGCTTGGAATCCAAAGAAACAAAGGAAAAAGTCCTCAAAGACACCTTTTCCGAGGCACACTTCCCAGCAGATCTTTTTCTCTCTGACACTACTGTGTCACTAGACAGAAAACGATAATCTTTTACTTTGAATCTCATTAGGTCAAACTGCTGAAAGCATTTTAACAATCCTGATTACTGGAATCAATAGTGAAATGTAAGTAGGTGGCTACAGACAAGTCACACTAAAAATCAGAGCAAGAAAATTAAAATAACAAAGACGTTGGATGGTGTCACAATTTACAGGGGTGTTTTGGTTTACATTTTACATATGTAATCCGTAACTGCAACATGTGCCAAAAAAAATTTTGAATGTGTTGGATCAAACAATGACCATCAGAGCTTAAAGGGACTTTTACAGGCTACCAGGGCACCAGGAAGTTCTTAAGCCCTCAAAGGCAAGTATGATTGCATTGGAATTTTAAGAGAATAAAAATTTCCTTCAGTTAAATGAATGCTGACAGAAAGATAACAAAAAGAAACTAGGATAGATGTAGTAGCAGAGACTATATGGTAGCATGACCTGAATTGT
Organism: Geococcyx californianus; assembly: GCA_013389885.1. Taxonomy (NCBI): domain Eukaryota; kingdom Metazoa; phylum Chordata; class Aves; order Cuculiformes; family Neomorphidae; genus Geococcyx; species Geococcyx californianus. The sequence goes on from VWPV01020461.1 coordinate 138,979, forward strand.
CTGCAGTTGATAACCAGCATGTAAATGAGATATTTCTGAGAGAGTCCTGAAATCTATATCCATTCTTGGCCATGTTTTTCATTTTTAGTAATGGTATAGGTGAAAAGGATGAGATGACTGGCAGTAAAATGAGAACTCAAGTGTTTTAAATTTGTCGTTTATGTCCAATGTATAGAGAAGAGAGATATTGCTGAGCACCAAATCATATCTTAAGCAGTCTGAACAGTCTTCTGGAACTGCCGTTCCTCTCTCCTTTGTCCTTTAGCTATCTGCCTGAATTTTGAAGTTATAAACAAGGGCCTATATTCAAACCTGGGTTCTGATGAAAGGCAGAAGTTTCAACTCGTTACAGTAGGCACAGAACCATCACCAGAGTTTCTTCTTGAAAATACAAATAAGTACATTAGAAACTATTTTGACAAAGTGAAAATTACTTCAACCGTGTGTGTGGTCTGGAAAAATCTTCCTTAAGAAGAGTTACAGCTTTTTTTATTCATTGAATATATCTAAGAGAATTTGTAGTGCTAATTTTATCATGGCTAACGAGTACCTAAAGGATTAGATTATTTTCTTCTAAAAGGGGCTTCTCAGCCTAAAAAGAAAAAGGCATTCTAAAAACCAGAAGCTGGAGCCCAGATTTAGTTATATTTAGGCTACTCAGAGGGTCCCTATTTTTAAAAAGAAAGGCTAACTAACCATAAGAAAGTTTTACAATGTGCTATCATTTACTAATCATCACTTGAAAACTTTGGGTTAGTATTAGTTGTCATTCTTGAAAAATGTACTGTAATACAAGTTTCACCAGTATACAAGAATCACTTAATTCTGCGACATAGGCTATGCAGCATCTTATATTAGATGATTTACATTGTCCTTAAAAATCTGCAGCCTTAAAAATCTACAGCCTCTAAGCTGTACAAAAAGATCCAGACGTGTAGTGAAAGCAGTTGGCTAGAATTGCCTGTTAAGAAAACCATAGAAATTTACCCAACTGCCTGCTAAATATTAATAAAATAATACTCTGCACCTCCTGCAAGCTCATTTCCTCCTGCTGCTGGTGCTCTCTCTGCCAGTAATTCCTTTGCCCGTGCATGTGTTTTGACAGGTGGCATTTCCTTTTTCCACCTTTTTCATTATGCATCAGGTTGGCAATCTCTTTTACTGGCTTGGTTTTGTCTCAGCTCAGATTCTCTCTCTCTGCTTCCAGACCTGCTTGTGTTGTCATCTTGTGCCAGAGCACTGGAAAGGTGTCTGAACCCAGAACTGCCTTCCTCCTTCTTGAAAGATTTCTGTACAGAGCAAGGTTACACGATGGGTATTTCCACAACATTTGTAAGTAGTACCACTATTCTACTGAGCTCTGCACAGACGACTGTGACTTTTCTGGCATTATAAATACACCTGGAATTATAAATACATCTGGATAAATCATTGAAGATTAAACACTTTGGTATAAATTTTAAGTTTAAAAACATTTTTGAAGCTAAGTACAGGTCCAAACCAGGGAAAGAACATTAACAACCCTTTCAAAAGACATGGAACACCTTGGCTAGCATTTAGTAAATAGCTCTAAATTAATCAAAGCAGGGATCTGAACAACAATCATGCCATAAGAATTCTGCAAGTGCATTTTGGCATCTGCTTTGGTGGTGAGAAGAATTTGTAGGTAATGACTTTGGCTAAATTGTAACTGTTACAACTTCAAATCTTTGCAAAAGATGTTTTCAAAACATTGCAAACATTGTCCTTAAAAATAATAAAAGGTACTTTCTTCCAAAGAAATTCAGGACAACATTGAAATGTCCTCTAAGCACTACAAATTACTTAAAGAATGGTATCTCTATTAACCTCTGCGGGACATTTGTCCAAAGAGGATGAAAACCCCAAATTTTTCTGTTGGTGCATCCAAAAAGATAATGTTTCCATTGAATGAAAAAAATTTGGAATTCACTTACTAGTTTTTGAGTCAAATTCTAAGAGGAGGAAAATACATTTATATCCACAGTCTTCTGTATGCATTTTTCAAATTAATAACTACTCTGCAATTTCTATGGTATAAAATCAGTTCAGCAGATTTTAAGGGAATTAAATGTATTCAGTTTAGTGCTCTCTTGAAATGTTAAGGCTACTTGTTTCTGAAATTTCCATAAATATGACTTTTATTACTGCCCTGATAATCAAATGAAAATAATTTTTTCCGGTTAACAAATGAGGTAATCAAAAGCTTTTGAAGAAGGGTTTTTGTTGGTACAGAAGAGTTTAAACACAGTGGGAAAACAAAGCAGATGAGAAAGTCTTCTCCAGATCAAAAATAAAAAATAAATTTTAAGAGTTTTTTGATCTGCAATGAAGAAAATATAAGTCCTGCTTATTGTCCATTATCCTGTTCTTAATACATTATGTTTATTCACCCTTATATAGCCTCAAGTTTCCTAGGAAGAAGAAAATATAGATTAGTGGTATAGCAGTTTAACAAAAATATGTGCTTTGTAAACAGAGAAACTGTGTGAGTATGAAAAATTAACTAGGAAAATAGTCATCAGTATAGATGTTTAACATTCTTTCATTGATGTAATTTCACTTGGACATCAGTCGGTAACATCACGCCATACTCACATACACTGTTATTGTTAGGACATGTGATGGGTGTGCTTACTGTACTTGCTTACCACGAGGTTCAGCAGAATAAATACTGTTTTCTAACAGAAGGGAATTGAAAGGCTATTTTTAAAGAGATTTAAGGAAGATCTTCCTTTAACCTATACAGTTACTGCCAAGATCTTTGGAACCTCTGCTCATCTACAACTATGTTTTCATGGGTAGAGTGCTGTAACTTTCACCCATTTCAGAGCAAATTTTTGCTGCAGGATGAGTCTTACTGGTGTAAATTGAGCTAAAGTAGAATCAATTTCTAACTTTTCAGATAAGCTTTGTTGAAGTTACTCAATTTTCTTAATGTTAATTGCATGTTTTCAGAAAGTGTCTACATCTAGAATTGATAACACAGGGCATCAGTATGCAGAAAGGCCATTGCTTACATCTGTCTATATGGAGATGAAGGTCATTCTCGAATTGGTGGCATGCTATAAGTGAAAGAGGTAAAAAATTGGCCCACCTGGATGGAGGAGTGGACAAAATACATGACCCAAAACTGACCAACAGAGTGTTCCATTCCATATATATCATACTCAGCATAAAACTGAAGGATCACGAGGATCCAGTTCACTTATTTGATGGCTGGCATCCAATATGGACCTCACTTATCTTTTTGCCCTTGATCCCATGTCCAATGCATTCCTACATTCAGTTCTGGAGTCTAGTTTCCATCAGCTGCTGAGTCCAGCCCAGGACCTTTCCTTGTGTCTACTGCACAGCATTAGCAGTGATGCAGTCATTGGGGGCAGGGGCAATTTAATTTATTTGTATTTGTTTATTATTTTCTTGTTGTTATTATAATTATTGTCATATTACCATTATTATCATTATTATTTCATGAAAGCTGTTTTAGTTTCCAACCCACAACACTTTTTTCTCTCGTTTCCCTTTTCCCTTTCCCTGGGTGGAGGTGTTTGTGGAGATTGGGTCACAACTGCTTGCAATTAGTTGCCAATAAAGCCGAGCCTGGGATGAACTATGAGACCTACATTGATAATTTAAGCTAAACTATGATTTTGAGGAAAAATAAATGTTTAACGGTAAGGCTAAAATCAATGGTGATGTGTTCCAAAGTGGGCCAGTTGTTTAGGAAGGCAGTCTTGTTTCAAACATGACTGCCACATTTAGAGTCAGATTTTCAGAATCTGTTCTCAGAATCAAAAGTTACACTGCCTCTGTATTACCAGTTTCTTAGCTGTGGTGTCAGAGTTGAGATTGTCCTTGCTTTACTTTTGAGCAAAACAAAGAATAAATACTTAAAAAACAAATGACTTACTTTAACTTTTAGTGAAATATTTAACTTCAACAAATTTTAAGTACGAGAAAATCTATATTTAAAACCACAGATTTTATACTCAAGTTAGCATAAGAAAAACAGCCATAAGTAAACTGAAAATGGAAACAAGTCTACTACACTGGAAGCCCTTTATTCCAGGTTATAAGAGTTTTGATTTTGATATCAATGGCCGTTCAAACCAAGAGCTAACATTTTTCTCTTTTAAATTTTGGGCTTAATATTGAATCAAAGGAACTTTATTGCCTTTCCACTGGGGTAATAGGTGTCATCAGAGGTAGAGTATATGCAAAAGGCTAACTTTGTAAACTAGATGATTTTGTAATACTTTTTGCTAGCAGTGTCATAGACTAACAAAACCCCACCATATTGTTGAATGTAGCAGTGTAACATACTGTATTACAAAGAGAAGCTTATGAAAGCTAGACACAATTAAACAAAACAAATACAACATTGATAAGCAAATATATCATCATAAATAAAACATCAGACACAACAAGCAAACTATGAAGAGGTATTTTAAATATATAGGAAGCAAATAATTCGTGAAGTCTGATACTTAAGGCAATTAAAGGGAAAAAGGAGGAAGTTTTACAAGTGTTTATATTCATATTACTAAGTGCTTTAATGAAATCTTTGCCTTCAGAATGGAAGCTTATTATTAACACTTGAAGTCTGAATATAATTTACCAGAGGGAAGAGTTATTGTAATAGCACAAAGGCAAGTTGCTCAACTCAGCTTATGGAGGTCAACACAGAAGTGATTTTAAATTCTGTGGAGCTGAATTACAATTAAGTAATGGGAAGGGCTTACTTTGGTGAAGTTCATGGAGCACAGTCTCCCATGGGAGCAGGGGAAGAGTCCTCCCCCTGAGGAGGAAAGAGGTGCAATCCCCACTCCTCATCCCTCAGGGGTAGGAGGTGGAGAATTTGAGAGTGAAGTTCTTCCCAGGAAGAAGGGAGAAGTGGGGGAATGGTATTTTACAATTTAGATTTTATTTTCTCATTATCCTACTCTGATTTTGATTGGTAATATATTAAACCAATTTCCTGATGTCAAGCCTGTTTGTCTGTGATGGCATTTAGCGAGTGATTTCTCCCTGTTATCATCTCAACTAATGAGCTTTTTGTTATATTTTCTCTCCCCTGTCCAGCTGAGGAGGGGACTGGTAGAACAGTCTTGGTGGGCACCTGGCATCTAGCCAGGATCAACCTATCACACCTGTCTCTGAGCCAAAGAAATTATTACATTCTTCTGTCCTCCCTGAGCTACCAAACCCAAGAAAACTGTTTGTTTTCTCATCTTTTTTTATCTAGATCTTTCTGGTTGCCAAACAGTTCTTGGATATCTCTAGGAACTGTAGTAACTCTCCACAACAGGGATTTTATCAAGTCCCTACTAGTCAGTTACCTTCCCCACAGCTGAATAAAGCCAAGTCATCTTTTTTTCCCCATTCTTTTTATGCTTGACACTTCCAGCTGCCAACAGATTACAGAATCACAGAATCACAGAATCACCAGGTTGGAAGAGACCTCTGAGATCATCGAGACAAACTGTACCTGTCTCTTTACTAACCCACATCCCTGAGAAACTCGTCTACCCATCTTTTAAATATCTCCAGGGATGGTGACTCCACCAGCTCCCTGGGCAACCCCTTCCAATCCTTGACCACTCTTTCAGTAAAGAAATTTTTCCTAATGTCTGGTCTGAACCTCCCCTGGTACAACTTGCGGCCATTTCCTCTTGTCCTATCGCTTGTCACTTGGGAGAAGAGATCAGCAGCCACCCCATCACAACCTCCTTTCAGGCAGTTGTAGACAGGGATGAGGTGTCCTCTCAGCCTCCCCTTCTCTAAGCTAAACAACCCCAGCTCCCTCAGTCTCTCCTCATAAAACTTGTTCTCCAGCCCCCTCACCAGCCTCGTACCCTTCTCCGGATGCGCTTCAGCCCCTCAATGTCCTTCCTGTAGTGAGGGGCCCAAAACTGAACCCAGCACTCGAGGTGCGGCCTCACCAGTGCCGAGTACAGGGGCACAATCACCTCCCTGCTCCTGCTGGCCACGCTGGATCTGATACAGGCCAACATGCCATTGGCCAGCACCCCCAGGTCCTTCTCTGCCAGGCAGCTCTCCAGTTACTCTTCACCAAGTCTGTAACGCTGCGTGGGGTTGTTGTGACCCAAATTGCAAGACTTCAATACAATTTAGGCACTCTGCCTCACCATAGGTGCACTGAATCCATTTCATTAATAAATGGTATCTGTCTATTGCATATGATTATGGTATTGACAAATTAACATGAAGAACAGAGCCATGGGGAGCTGGCATGTGCTAGGTGCTAAGTGGAATATGGATTCTTTTCCCAAGTAACAAATGACAGAACAAAAGGAAATGGCCCCAGGTTGTCCCAGGGGAGATTTAGATTGGATGTTAGAAAAAATTTCTTACTAAAAGAGTGGTGTAGCATTGGATCAGGCTGCTCAGGGAAATGGTGGAGTTTCCACCCCCGGAAACATTCAGAAAAATGTGTAGACGTGACATTTCAGGACATGGTGTAGTAGGCATGGTGGTGTTGGGCTGACAGTTGAACTTGATGATCTTAGAGGTTTTTCCAACCTTAGTGATTCTATGATTCTATGATTTATGCTGTTAAAAGAATTCTAAGCCCACAATCTGTATTGCTTTAGCACAAGTTAAAAGCCAATAAGATAAACCATCTTCTGTAAGAATGCTGCAACTAACAAGACCATGTTTTCCTTTGGTCTGCTTCTCCCATTCATTTCCTTCAACGGTTAGAAATAGAGACAATTTTTTAAACATATCCTGTACTTTTTAGACAAAACAATTAATCTTTTTGATAGATTTGCTTATTTTGTCAGCTTTGCTGACAGTATATATATTACATTATATTGTGATGATATAAAACAGTTTAAACTTCATCTTTCAGTTTCACAGTGAGAGATAACTCAGGGTACAGGTCCTTCCTAGTCTACTCCAAACTGGCAACAAATTCCAAGAACTCAGATTTCTGCTCCCACTCAAGCATTTTGTCAGATAAAGACCTGTGTGTTTGTCTTCTAAATCCTTCAAACTTGTATCAGTACTGACTTACATATTTTTTTTTGTTATTGTCTTCTTGAATGTTGAAGGATATTATTATTCAGTTCTGGCAATGACACTTTGCCAAAGCACTGTCCTGAGTTATCAGAGAAAATTATAAGTGAGAAAGAAAATAGTCTATCTATCTTAGATACTACTGTGATAAGATATGAGTAGCATAATATGTTATGCAGCCTTACAATCCTCAACTCAAAAGAAGATATTTCCTTATTTTCTTAGCATCCTTTTGGATAGAAAAACATTGCTTAAGAAGCAAAGTGCTACAGCTGAATTTCTTCTAAAATTATTCCAGTTTCACATTAAGTTCTGGTTCATAATCCCTGAAAAATAGCTACAAAAATAAATGTCAGTATTGTTTTCCTTTCAATTGCTTTGTTAAGAAACAAATTTAGGAATGCGAGTTCTGTAATTTCCAGTTATATTCTTGGGGTTTTTTTCTGTATCCCTGCTGAGGATTGTTTTTTAAAAAGATTGTTGTGAGGTTTAAAAGTAGGATTAATTCAATCTGAAAATAATATAATCTTTTCAGCCTTGTGAAACTAGTTAGTTTAGATAGTTTTCCTTGAAGGCATATCTTAAAGGACTAAAAAGGGGTGATATTAATTCACTGTGTCTGAAGCAAGACCCTCAAATTAAAGCTCTAATTTGAGTAAATCTCAAACTGTTTTGAAAAACATCTTGAACTATTTGTTCTGGAGAATTACAAAGACTTTGAAAACAAAGATCATAACAGTTTTCTAGTTCCATTAGAATTTATGTGAAAAAAAAACCCCTCCACGTGATTTATCAGCACCTGAAAAAGGCCATCTGAACAAATCATTGCGACCACCTGGAACAGAAGACAGAGGCATCTGGGTCTGCCAGCAGAAAGAGATCAGCTGAAGCACGGAGCTGCTGCCGTGTGCAAAAATCCCATGGTGACTTACCCTAGCCATAGCTAGAAGTTCCTGCTCCTCAGTCACCCTTCCTTTGGGATTTCTCCAGCTGAGCGTGAAAGGGCCAGGCTGAATATCAAAGACACGGAGCCCAAGGTGCTGGGTGTGAGAGGAAGTAACAACACAGGCTGCCAAAACCTGCTTAAGCCACCTATCTGGGACCCCAAACCTGCAGGGAAAAAAGATGGGATCAAAATCAAATAATTAAGTCAGAATCTTCTGGCTGAGTCTGGTGAAGGGGAGATGGTGTTAACTACGGAGAATTTGACAGACTGAATACTCTTCCATTGGTAAAAACAAAAAAGGCAGGAAATTTCTCCAAACTGATTTAATTCTCCTTCCCCTCTGTCAGAACACTGATTGGTACAAGAGTTAGAGAAAGATTAAGATCCCTCCAGAAGAAAATGATAAATTTAAGTCAAAAGACAGATTGTGAAACAAATTGAAAGCACAAATAAAACAGGGATCTGCTTTTTATTGACACACACACGTGCCATGTTTTGCTTTCTTTATCATTTCTAACTGCAGAAGGCATATCTCAGGAGAAGTCACATGCAAACAGTCTGAGGGTAGAAGTATAGCAGCAGCTCTGGAGAAGCATCTACCTCCTGCTATACTGCCTGTGATCTTACATACACCCATAAGGCTTTTTTGTTGACTGAAATGGTAAACTCAGGAAATTTTTACTTTTGCTATTTTGTGCTTTATATATAAACTACAGGAAGGATTCCCCTACTACACATGGAAAAGCACTTTTGATGGGTTGGAATTTTCCAAAACTAATGCTGAAACTAGGTTTTACGTCTTATTTAGTATCTCAGAATTAATAAAAAAAATCTTTCTCAAGATTTGAGCTTAATAAGGACATAGAAATTAATGATGCTTGACATGTCCTCTAATTAATGTCTTCATTCATTCATTCTGTGTGGTACACAATGTATCCGTGTTCATATGTTCATGGGTATCTGGATTTTGCTGATAAAATAACTCCATGATCTCATCAGAAAAACAGAGTATTGCTATTATCAGCAGTCCCTTAACAAGGTCAAATCCCTTATTATGTAAGAATCCAAAATTTTGCATGCCTTCAAAGACTACTACTCACATACAGCTTTTCAGATTCAAACACGAAAGTTCACCTTTTCATTTCGCATTTTCCTTTGTATATATCTCCTTTAGAGTGCATTAACGGGAGCATTTTTCTGCTGTCTTGAAATATAGTACCAGGAACACAAAGCTATAAATACTATACTGTAGTAGTTTTGTATAATCTAAAATAGAAGTTGACTCTATAGCCCAGATTATTTTTGCTTAATAGATTTACAAATTCCAGGCAGCATGGTAAAAAATCTGTTAGCTGCTTTACTAACATTGGTATGTATAGGATGTCGCTTACCAAGAGAGTAGAGTGCCAAGTGGCTTGTGATCCTTCCTTATGTTCTGCAGAATGGCATAAAGTATTCACAGGATTGAGAAAGAACAATGAAATATCTTGCAGTACAAATTCAAAAGACTTTTGAGTGCACCTATAGAATAGTGCAGGGATTTGATTTAATGCATCCAACTCCACTAACGTTTTGCGTTTTCTTTTGCAATAGTATAGTCACATTTTATCAGGAAGTATGGCCACAGCTGTACTGCAGCATTTAAGAATATAGGAGCATCTATTGTAGCCTATTAATATTTTCTGCAAGTTCAATAAGCTTTAAAAGTATGCCCCTGTTTTAAAGAATCATAGAATGAGCCATATATGCTACACTGCTGAGAAATTAAAGGTTGGCAGCAGCAGTTCGGTGTAGGTGAAATTGAGCTATTCTTCCCCCCTCTCAAGGGATGAGATCAAAATAGCTCATTCTGGAGTACAGTATCTCTGGAGCAGAAAATACATAATTTTGCAGAAGGGGAAGGTTTCATGAAGGAAGATGGGGAAGACGCATTAGAGGGAGTCTGTTATCAAAAGACTGAGAGTGGCTGAGCTTGGGAAAGCTATGAGGCTGTGAGAGTCATACAAGTTTCCAAGATACAATTGACAGGGAAGCTGGAAACACAGCTGTTTGCAGATCCTCTCGCACCCATCCTCTTGCACTTCTGGGTTCTCTTTATCATAGAATTCTCCTTTATTTTAGTGGTAGGTTAACATTGGATGGTTGTCAGATGCCCACCTAATAGCTCCCTTGCTCCCTTTCCTCAAGATGACAGGGGGAGAAAATAAGGTGGAAAAGTTTATGGGTCAAGATAACATCAGGGAGATCACTTACCCACTGCCATCGGGGGAAAACACATTCAATTTGTAGGAAATTAGTTTAACCTATTGCCAGTTAAAAACAGAGTAGGATGGTAAGAAGCAGGAAGATACACCCACTCCTCCCTTCTTCCTTGGCTAAATTTCACTCTTTCATTCCTGACTTTCTACCTTTTGCCTCCACCACTCATGGGGCAGGACAGGTGGGGAACAAGAGTGTATCCTCAGTTCAGTCTGTAGCAGCTCCTGTTATTCATTCAGTGTGTTGGTACTTCATAGATGTCAGTAAGACTCCTGTGTGTCAAATGATCACAGGAGAAACCACTAGGATGCTGGCTGTAGTTGAAGAAGGAAAGCAAAGCAAAAAAATAGTACTATTCACTGGGTAAACCTGATGGTTATTTTTATTATGCTAATTTTTTTCCAGAGAGATTGAAAAATGAACACTCTAAAAAATACATTTCTGGAAAAATAATGAAATTATGTTTTCTATTTCTTTTCTGTATTTTCATGAAGGTTCTTGAGAGTGTTGCTTTTGCTCTTGTAGATAAAATTAAAACTAATGAATATCAGTTTTCTTCTATTTTAATATAGTTTTAGATTATATTTATTTACTATACACTTTACCCTTCAGTTTTACTTGTATTCATATCAAATAAGATGATCTTTTAACTGTCAGCAATACTCTAGGAGGAAATGCATTTTTGCATCAGAGAATGTATTATAATTGGCAGAAAACAGGGAATGAACTATATGATTAACCACCAGCAAACATGAGTGGATGTTTGGTTAATTTATGATCTTCAATCCAGGAGAAATAGTTCAAGAAACTGTTTCTCTTTTAAAGTAAGAAGTTTTTGCAGAATGATATTATGTCTCTTACGTCTTATTATTTTATGTTGCATGATGACTGATGAAACCAACACACAGTCATTTATGTATTGATAGATTAGATTTGGAGAAGAGTCACAAAAAATAATCTTCCTCCTCAAACTGGAATCTGAGAAAAATCTAAAGCCATCAAACAGTAGAAATTTACTTATAGCATTTCTAGACTGGTTAGATTCTGTTTGATTTCTGCTTATTCCAGAAGATTCATAAAACATAATTTCATTACTAGCCTTACAGTCTTCTATTTGTTTCTGTGAGAACCTGGCCAAATGCTCTATTGAACAGATTTTTATGAGTTCTACTTCACAAAAAACTTTATATCTTCTTTCTAATAGCAAAGAAAAAATGGGTTTGATATTGTACTTATTACTTCAATAGCCATAGCTAATTTAGTTATAACTAATGGAGTTCATTAATCCTGTATAATTCTTCTGCTTCTTAAAGGTACTGCACTAAGTACTCTGCACTTTGAAATATTTAGTTGACAAACATCAGTGAAATTGAGAATTTGCACTTTAGCCTAGTTTACATAAACTGTAGCTTATGGTTCAAGCCTAATGTTTCAAGTATTTACTCTAGTAAATAATTAATAATAAACAAATGGAAAACAGTAACATTATTCATATACTTTGTAAAATAAACCATACAATTTTTGTTAGTCTGGAATAACATCTTTCAACACTTTTCTCATTCTTTCATAAATTCCTCTCAAATATAGAAACATAATGTCCTTTCAAATAGTCTTAACTAGACTAAACATTTGGTGAGAAAGATAGCAAAATTGCTCTTATCGTCAAATGATCAAGACAAGGAGAGATTTAAATATTTCACAGAATGTTAAAAGTTCAGTTTTTGAAACCATCCCCACACAAATAACTTGCATTAATACTGTGTTAGAGAGCCTTTCATGGGAGAAAGAGCAAATCACCGACTGTGTTTGTTGGAAGGATTCATCTAACATAAAATTTCCCTTTGGTCTATGCAATCCATATATCTTCACAGTCTCCACAGCAGTGCCTTTTTCACTAAAGAATTATCTGTCATACTCCATAATGAGGTGTACTTTCACAAGTATATTGTATAGATTTTTGTAACTGCACTTCATTGGCTTTGTAATCCTTTTCCCTTAAGAGCAGTCTCCCTTTTATAAAATGTTCAATACTTTGGGAAACAGAAAGGTTATACTACATTCAGGTTTCTTTTGTGGTCCTTCAGACTGCAGAGTCTGAAAAGTTTCTGCAGCTTACTGCTTAGGGTTCACCACCCCAGAGTTGTTTTCCTATTGTACAATGACATGTACAATAGAAATACCTCTGCTGTGGGTCTAATACTTAAAAATAAATCAGTGATCTGATGTTATTTTTATAGGCTGGGTTGTTTTGTTGGGGTTTTGTTTTGGTTTTTGTTTTTCCCCAAATTGAATATCATTAGTTTTAGCTTCTCCATTAGAAGTAATAAACTACTCAGTTGATCTTGGTCAATGATAATCAGAAGTTCAGCTTATGGTTCAAGGAATTTGAGGGCGTTTTGTTACACTAACTCTACAGAGAGGGTAAAAGATAGAAACAGTAAGTCCTGAAGTCACACTAATTCCCACAAAATAAATCTTTAAAGCCTTTTTTTCAGCTGCTGTCTAATTTGGCAGGTTCTTAGTCTGCATGAGCACTGATGTTTTGACATTGCTAAAGTTTTGCGTCCACATGTATTAGAAATGTCTTCTATCTTGACAGCATCAGGCAGAGCTATGTATATCCCACATTAAGTACTCTTTGTCCATAACCGTTGAACATGATTCAAAAGGGAAGGGAATCTAAAAGCTTTAGCTGAGAAGATGAAATGAGAAACTTTTTATTAACCTCATGCTCACTGTTCTTCCTCAGCTCTAGTCATGGGTACCAATCTAGTTTGGGATTCAGATAACCTTCACTAAAAAAAATAACAGTGACCCCTACAGAGTACCCTACAGAATTGCACTTCTTGTTTTAATTTAGCAGCTCAGTTGTTGAGATTTTTCTGGGATGTGTCAGATAGAGTATAAATTTCATTTTATGTGGTCCCAGGCCATGTGTCTCAAGCCCTGGGATATTCTGATTGCCATAAAGGAAGAAGGAGAAGCTTCTTCATTCATCTCTGTGGAAGTTGTTTCACTTTGCCTCAATAATTAAATAACCTCTGTGCCAGAAAAGTAATACAAATATAATGCTATAAATTAAAAATATCACACAGGAAGAAACATCAAAAAAATGTAGGTTAAATTTTGCAGAAATCTTTACAGCAGGAAATGGAATGTATATCTCCTCCGCACTACCCAAGCAGCTTAATGTCACACTGCAGTAATAGTACACTCATTTGGTCTCATTTAATTACTTCTGCAAAATGTAATATAGTTCTAGTTGTTCTTTCCTTACCAATAGAGCCAAGGGGTCAGTAAATGAGAGTTAAGTATTACCTCCTTTTACATACCAAGGCATGACTTGGTCCTCCAGAATCAGATTAGTCAAAAATGATGCATCTGTCCAGGAGAATTACTCTTGAAGTTTCAAGTCTCATATGAAATAATTAAAGCTTCTAATCATCATAATTTAAAAAAAAATAATCTTAGTAATGTGAATTAAGCATAGAATTATTCAGCTTTTTCAATGTGGTGTAGCAAAAAAGCTCAAAATAAAGGGTTCTTTGATTCATCTTAATGAAAAACAAATTTTAAAAACTAATTAAAATATGAACACCATCATTGCCAGCTACCCAAATACTGATTAAAGAGGATAAAAATAAAAGGAAAGATCACATGATAATGTGATTTTATCATGAGTGCATTTTGGTATTGTAAGTGGATTATAAGTGATTTGAAAAAGCACAATACTTATTTTTCAAACTTCATGAGTCGTAAATGTTACTTCTAGGACTGTATGATTTCTACTGCTAGTTATCTGGAGTTAAGCACAAAGGAAGCAAAACGATCTTTGAAACTAACACTCTTATAGTGCTTTAATTTGCAAACTATTTGATAATTTTCACTACCTGTAACAACCCATGCAATACTTAGATTGTGAGCAGTTTGAATTTCATGTAGAGTTATTGTGTTGTACTTACAAGGTCCCTTTTTACTGTTAGATGTATAAAAATAAACATTTTTATTTACAGGGAAAGCTTTTAAAACTTTTTATCAATATTTATTTAAAGATTTATAAGCAGTGGAAATAAGATGTCTGTCCATCACCAGCCTTTGTTGAAAGTCTAAAACACTCGGTCATGGATGACAGGCATATCTTGCCCTTGAATTGCTTCACCAAGTGAAGTATGCAACTCTTAGACTCTCAGAATACCAGAGCTCCTAGTAGTCAACTATAACAAATTGAAAGATACGTTCATTTTCTCAGGGAGGAAATGTTCTATGGCAAAGTCTTGTGGACTGTTTAAGTCATTGTAACTGGTAGGACTGACGTACACCTACCCACCACAGCTAATTTTCCCTACGATAGGTCTATTAATCAAATAATCCTCCCCAGAAAGCAATTTATGTGTTGTCAGATTCATAGCATCTCATACTTCCATCATTATTTCTGTATCCTGTGACAATAGATACACAGGAAAGCAGACATTGACTGTATGCAGGGAATATAACTGAAAAAACCTGCATATTGGCAACTGAAGCACCAATGAATCAATACCTCCTTGATGAGCTATACCTTTGCTATGTACATATATAGTCACTACAAATTTTGTTCTTTAATCTTCTGTCTTTTATTATCAATAAGCTTGTTTGTCTGGAAATCTTACCTGTATTGGCTTCTCAGCGTCACACTTCTCAGCGTACACACAACTACAATACAAAATCTTTCGGGGCTAAGGCAGGATAAAAATCTATTCTGGGTGTCTCCAGTGTTCATGGTGACCAGGGTGCCTGTTAGAATATCACTTAGGAGAATGGACGCAGAAGAAGATACAATAATGGTTTATTATTTCAAAAAAGCTACTGAACAATTTTACTGTAACACAGTTTGATGTAAATGCTGTACTGTTCAGCATTTAAATAAGAAATGAATTCTTCATTAAATCTCTTAGCTACTCTAAGACAGGGACATCAGCAGCACCAGGTATAGAAGATAAATTTAATTTTGGACAGATTGTCCTTTTGTCTGTTCAAAATTCAGCCTCTCTGCATACCATCTTTTCTCTGCCAGAAGTTAGGAAAAAGCCTTTGAAGAAGTTAAACTACAATAATTTTTCTAAATTGCAAAGCATTATAATGCAAGCTAAATTATCACTAATACATGTTCTGGCAATGTTTAATCACTTGAAAAGTGTTTTCAACACAAATGTTTTGAATGTTCTTGCTTCAATGGCCTGGAAATATAAACACCAGTTCTATGAGACAGTTTGCAGGAAATTGCTTGATGGAAAACATTGTTTATATTAATCTTAACTAGTTTATAGAGAATCAGCTTCTAGAAAAAATCTTTACAATCTTCAGCATAAATTGAAGTTATGCATGCTGCCTGAATGACAAGAAAACAGATGGGCTGGGAGAACAATTCAATCAAAATGGCATGAAGTCTAATAGTGCTCTTAAAATACAGTATGTTTCCCCTTGTGGCAGTTCCACCCCTTGTGTGAATTTTGGATAGATTACCTTTTTACCTGGAAAGAAATGAATTCTGTGAAACCAAATGTCAGCATTTGAATTTTTATTCAGTAAACAATCCACCATTAGCTACACGGCTACTGAATACCTGTCTTCACAGTCCATCAGTTCACTCTAGCTATCACTTACTGTCTCAGGAATTCAGGTGACAAAGTATTTGCTCGCATTTCAATTGAGACTCTTAGAGGTTTTGAGGCTTCCTAATCTCTAGAAAGCTCCTTCTGCTTATGTGAGATAAAGCAGTGATCCTCCAAGACTGTAAACTTTCTCTCTGTCCATCTGTATAAAAAGATGCGCAGTCATTTTGTATACTCCACTCATTGAAGAATCCTCCTATTAAAAGATCCTGGCAGTATTATTATGAGGTCTGTATTTAAATGCCTACTTAACCATATAATAAAGACTTTGCCTGGCAGCAAATTTTGTTTTAGAGAATGGGCTGAACAGTAAGCTTAGTCTTTTTTTAGCTATCACATTGAACAGAAATACAGAAAAGTCTCTTATCTCTGCTCCATCTTTGTGGAGATCCATTGGCGGGATCTTTACTTTAGGATCAGCCGCTTAGACAATTTCATTCTGAGGTTTAGACAGTTTTGTGGTCTACAACATAGCAATCTGCTTAGAGAAGAGAAAAAGCAAAAAAGAATTTCTGCATTAGAAGCTATTGCAGATTCTTATTAAGAATCAATTGATATCTTGATTTTGGAAGAAACTATTATTCTGAAGAATTAAACAAAGTACGTGCTTCGGCAAGACTAAGGTGCATACAAATAGAAACTTGGAAGTCTTACTATGAAATATATCTTACAGTAATATTTGGATTAAGGATTGTGGCAGCTATGGAGGAACTAATTCCTGAAATTCATTAACACATTCATAAGCTTGCATTTATAGGGCTGCAAACAGAAGAGAAGGTTTCTTATTTAGAAAAATCTTTGTTGAGTGAGCCACGTCTAATATTTATATTGGTGTGATATCTTTGCTGTTTATTAAGTGGCTGGTGTAAAAGTGTGAAGAATTTAATACACCTGGCTGTGTATGGTTCTGACAAGAATTTAATATCAGCTTTTAAAAGAATTAATGGATTTGGACTGGGAATAAAACAGAAATAAGTTTGTTAAATGCTAGTAAACAATGATACAAGTATTCGTATGACCCTTGTTGTGTAATCCTAAGGCAAAGCTACCTGTTACCTTCTGGCATTCCATAAGCTTCAAGAGAGAGCAAGTAGAAAGTGGAGATTTTTAGAAGAGATGAACTATTGATGGACAAATTTCAAAGTGCTTGGAGGCTTAATTCTGTTCTATGAAGAGAAAATCCAGGAGCCTGGATATATATCTAAAATCTAAAACAACTAAGGTTTCTCACTTTGAAAGACACAGACCAGAGATCTTAGTCTTTCTCTGAATATTTAGCATTTTCATTCTAATCAGAAATTGTCACAGAGACTCAAAAGGAAGTTAATAAATATGCAAAAGTTAATAAAAATATTACAAAATTCAGAAGTTTCACCTGTGTCTTGAGCTAAAACTTACCTTAGAATAGAAAAGCTGCCTCATCCCTATTTTAATTTTGAGTAAATAAAATTATCTTGTCTACTTAGAAGTAGTTGGAATTGGCAATCTTGATCAGTTAGATCCTCCTGAAATAAGAGGTTATTTTGCTTTCAGCTAAACCATTACTTTTCCACAGGTCATATGACTTATTACTTTCTTGGTGACAGATAATCATTTTTCCATGTTAAACACCTGCATTAGATACACAAAAATAACAGATTTTATTTTGCTGAGAGGTGTCTGGGCAGGGAACTGTGAGTGAAAAATAACTTATTAAAAACATTTTCATTACCATAACAGACCAAACCCACCGCAGATTGCAAGAAGATTATTAATTGAAAACACAAGTAACAAATTACAAAAGAAACAAAATAAATACTAATATATTAAGATGCAAGTGATTTAACATTTTGTGGGACTCTACATTAACCACAGATGAAAAGTGCATGCAAATACCAGAAAAGTGATGTATATATAGTTCTATTGTGACCACATCTGGAATGACTCAGGCTCTTCTGAGAGTTACATTACCTAAAATATTGTGTTCGAGAGACATCTATATACATAATTATAATAAGGATAATGGTTGCAAGTTAGTTAAGGGTACAGATAACAGCCTTAAAAATGCAAATATGTTTTAGGATATATGTATTTTGCACACATCATGGGAATCAGCAACCACAGTGGCTAACAGTCCTATTCACCTGGTTCACGTTTCAGCCTTATTACATGTGCTTTGTTGCACTGGCCATAAATGAAAGAGTCCTGTATTTCCTTATGTGAATTTTAATGAAAAAATGTCTGAAAACACATAGGTGGGTTAATCTTATGGGATAATAATTATTTTAATGAGGCACAAAATAATGTGACTAAAATCAATAACATGAAATTTATGGAAGAGAAATGGAGGTTATCCCTTGAATGAAAATATTTTCACTTCAAGATCTACTGGACTATGGACTTACCTATTAACTATGGTCTTACTTCAAAGAAGAACAGATAATTCTCATCTGTCTTGCTGCTTCCTCTGAATGATAAAATCAGATTGGAAAAGCCTTTTAGAGAAAATGCTCTTGAGTTTTCAGCTCGTGTTCCTTGTTATGTTCTCTATCTACACCTTTTTTCTGCTGTTCGGAATGGCTTATTGAAAGGAAAAAAACCAGTCTTACAGTTGTAACAATGCTTCCTAGGAGGAGAGGTAAAAGCAGATAAGTGCAGCTTGAAAGACACTTGGCAAATGCATTTCTGTTTCTAATAGTAGCCTGACGTTAAAGGGATAATGGAATATGTCCAAAGTGTCACTGAGCCTCTCTCTTCTTCTTTTATTTCAACTCTGAACAAGTAGGTAGATAATGCAGACTTAGAGCCTTCCAAAATAACTTCCTGTGTGATGCCGCTAAACATCTTTTACATATTCCTAAAAATGTGTAAGGGAAAACTAGCTTGTTCACACATAGCCTACTTAATACAACAGACATGCAGCCAGATATTTGTGAATGATATCAATATTTTCTACATGATAACGAAGAAGTTTTCTTTTAGAGTACAAGAAAGTAATAAAAATTTCTATACATCTATATAATTTAAAATAATTTTCTTACACAGAAAAACCAAAACACTGAACAATTCAGGAGTTGTAAGTTTGACTGGGAGTATAAATACGGAATATTCATATACTGAACTAACCAATGGTTGAAGATTTTTTTTTTTTTGCTCTCTATGTAAGATAATTTGCATTTCATTATTTATTGCAAGAATCAATGACAATACAGGTTTCAAGATGATGTTGAAAATAAAATATTTCTTATTAAATATTACATAAAAAATAGTATATTACATTTAGCAGAGCTAAATTAAATACTAAATATAAAGCAAAATAAATCCTATACTGTGAAAATCACTGATATTTTAACCATTAATTTGAATATTGCTAGCATTTTTTGCTATTAAACGCACATCCATATGCAATAGGAATTTAAGAACTAATATTATATTTGTAATTATGTCTTAGTAAGTCCACACCATATCTTATGTGGAATGTCCTGGGCAATTAAAAGTATACTGTATGTATGGACAAATCTTAAATCAGTAGTATAACTTTGAAATATATCTTAGATTTATCTGCAAAGAAAAAATAATATCTATCATTGCAAAATTATTAATAATATCTATTAAAATAAAGGCTAAAACTCTTTCTAGTTAGTAATTTACAATGTAGATAACTGACATTGATAAAAATATTTGTATTGTCCATACATTCCTATGATGAGAACACACTGATACTAAAATTCTTTGACAAATTTTTAGTACAATAGCACAATGACAGGCACATTGATGGAGACATTACAGGTAAGAGAGAAGAGATGCTGTTACATCAGCAGACAAATCTTGGTTCCTCAGTGCACAGCTAATTTCCTAATCTTTCCCAAATGCAGATGGAAAGAAAAAAACCCAAAGCTTACTTATCCATTGTTTTCTGGTCCAGTAGAGATGTTAGGTTTGTTAGATCTTAAGGTGACTGCTTTAGAGTGGAATAAAAGCTCAATCCTTGATTTACTTTGAGGATTAAAGCATATTCCTCTTGCTTCAAGCTTTTGTCTTTTCCATGCCTTGTCACTCACTCCTATCATTCTTATCTTGCTTTATGTATCTTTTATGGTCTAAGCTCACTGCAGGCCACAATTTTACAGCAGCCTTTACAACAGCCTACACTCTCTACAAATCCAGCCATGTACCACACTGCATTTACCTGGAAGTTGGAGACACAGAAATGGTCCCATGCAGTTTAAATCTGAAGCATCTATAATCTAATTTACAAACAATGAATTCCCCCCGGAAGATACAGATTTTTTTTTAAGGAGGGCAGAAATGGAAGCAAGAATACTTTGCTTATGTTTTCAAGCCACTATCCTTTCACTTAAATAATTAAGTAACCTAGTTTAATATTCTTACATTGTCTAGTCTTGCCATTCTTGTTAATTAAGTACCCCAAGCTACAAAGACTGGGTCTATTCAAAACTAAACCAACAACAATCTTTCTCTATGAACTTATGAAATTGGTTTTTTCTCTCAATCTCAGACATCATATTTGCTATGAGACTTTCTATTTATTATGGAGTATGTGTGTACTAATGATATTCTTGTCTTTAAAGGGCATGATTGCCTGATACTTATTATTTCCTTTAATTATTTATTTATTTGCAGGAATTGAAACAGTAAATTGCATTTTTTCCTTCTCTTAGATGACTTACGAATTTCATCTGGCACATAGAGGGACGAAGTATTGTAATTTACAGTAGATAAATTCTCTGGACTGTCACAGAGAAAATATAATTTAATTCTCCCCTTCCTGTACTGCTTTACTTCTTGTTAGTGATGTGCTTTCAGCCTGTTCAATGTTCTTTCTTCTAGCAGTGTTAATTTTAAAACCAGATGGAATCTGCATTTTGAAATTCTATCTGAGTAGCTGATTAGAAGCAGAAATTTTGCTTGCAGTTTGTGCAAGAATGTCTCTGAGGTGTTCCTATATTAATAACTTCCCTTACATTGATTGTATAATGCAATATGACATTCTGTGTTAATGGCCTTTTATTAAGCTGGATTCAGAGGCTGAGTCTCTTGGATATTAAAGAAGTTGTATAATGTAGTTTTCTAAGTTCAATGATATTAAAAAGGATATGGCAGTCTGCTAGTTGGAAAAGATGATGACTTTCACCTGTTTCTCGGCAGGTACTTTTTTTTTTCACTGTTGTCAAACCTGATGCACACAGATGTGTTTCAAGAAAATCAGCAAGCATATAGGTATTTGTTATTTCAATAATCAATGAAAATTAATTGTTTTCATTCTGTTGATGATAAACCTATGATTTCTCCTATTGATTAAAAGCCAGCTTTAAAATTAGCTCTCTCCAACATACCAACTGCAATACTTAACATGATATACATCAAGATATTCATTAAACACTGCTCAGCTTAACATTTTAATTCACATTCCCAGAATATACTTAAAACATAACTGTACTAAACTATATCCAGTAGATTACTTTGGGGTTCAGCAGAACAGTTTCAGCTATGTACGTAGATAAAAGACTTTGTTCCCCAGAGAGGAGAATAGAACTCTGTACTGGGCACTAAGGTCAAAGCCTACCTGCAGAGCAGGAGGAAGAAACTGAATAACTGAAGTACAATTCATTGCCCCAATTTAATGACTGGGAAGAGATGGGTACCTTCAAAACTAAGCTCACTGATACTCTGAAATTATACCACACAAAGAGCTCTGTATAGCTAGCCAATAAAGAATCGACTGTTAAGTCTTGTCCCTCAAAGACCTGGAACTACACAGAGATCTTGTTGTTTATATGAGATCCACAGCTTGGATGCTCCTTCAGAAGACAGCAGTTATTTGATAGGTACTAAACAATTATTGACCAGTTAGCACACAGCCGGCACATTCCACACCTTGTCAAACACACATTGAATGACCAAGTGTATCTGACACAAACTTTAGTTTCAAAGTCTTAATAATTAGGAAGCATAAGAGAATAGAATGATTGAATAGAATGATTAAGAGAACAGAATGATTTAAACAGTCTGGAGGTGTTTAAAAGACAAGTGGATGAGTTCCTTAGGCACATGGTTTTGTGGGGAGACAAATCTGGTTGGAGTTACTGATCTGGGAGGTCTCTTCCAATCTTATAATTCTATGATTCTATGATATAGGAAAATATAGTACATTAGTTTCCTACCTGTCTTCTGACTTTTCTCTGAGATGATACACTATCATGGTCAATTTACTAGAAAACTTGGTTTCTTCTGTCACCAGAATTTACATCTAAAGGAATAAATTTTTTATAGGAGATATATCATCAGTGGAAAGACCTGAAGATATGGGAAATTCCATTTTGTTGGACACTAAAGTGGAGGGTCTGTCAAAACTAGGCCACTTCAGTTTCTTGATAATCATGGAGATGTGTCAATAGATAAAAATATAGTAATAAATGACTTCATCTTGAGACTTTAATTTCTAGAAGTCTGGTGCCAATCCCTCTGCCTTCTTCTCCCATCTTGAACATTTAACACTTTTTAATCTGATGAGAGTTAATAGGCCAGTTGACTCTGTTTTCATACTAAGGGATCATCTATGGGTTATGAAAGAATGTACGAACTATGAGACAGTAATAAACTTTGTGAAAACTAACCGTTCATCAAAGCTAATCATCAATATCCAGCATGTATAGAATTTTCATTACTACCACTTAAGTCAACAGGGGTACTTCTGCTCTTCCTTTTGAAATAAGGCAAGATCTGTGGGGAGGGATAATACTCATTATTAAACTATCTGATGTTCCTGGGGAAAAAGCAGACAAGAAACAAGAACTCTTCTTCAGACCTGACAAAAGCAACTATTTTTCCAAACTCAATATAGACTGAAATCACTGAGTCCAAACTTCGTGGAAGAAAAGTTAACTGGTACCTGAGAGAATATAAGCAGGGGAATAGTTGGTATGATTCTCATTTACAAGAAAGAGAAAAACAGGATGGTAGTCTATTGCTTGTCAAACGAGACAGAGCTAACCTAGGAGAGAGAATTATATCTTATAACCATATCTCTGCTGAGTCCATGGCTTTTCGTATCCAATGCTGTGTAGCTGAACTTAGATACTAATCTGGATCACTTCATTCCTTTGCCTAAGGAACTTCAGTATTTCATTTCCTTAGAAATTAAAGTCCTTAGGCTGTCATGTCTCCCATTGTGTTGTTTATGTTGGACAGAATCACTTTTATTCTATTCTGCTAGATAAAGCTATGTTACTGCACAGAACAGAATGCAGGGTCCACCTGCACAGACAAACGACACATCGGGGCTTTCCTAATTTTGTGAGATTTCTTTCATACTGAGTCAATATTGTATCTGCTGCTTAATTTTACTTAATGTAAAATATAGATGCAATCCCCAAATCTGTGGACAGTTTACAGTGGTGACTTCTGTGTTTCAAGTGGTGATTACCATGTGGTGTCCTGTAAAAGCAAGGATATTCTCAGAGACTTTCCAATTTATGGTAGATAAAGTTGTTTGTATATCAGCCTGGGAAGGACAAAGAAATCATACCTCTCCTGTCAAGAAAAGCTAGGAGGAGCTTAAGAAAAAAAATGTTATGCCTACATGCTGAGATAAGTAGGGGCAGATTTTGACTGAATGAACATTAGTCATATGCATACTTAGCCCATTCCCTTAAATCCACAAAGCACAGATCCAAACTCCCTCTCCAACACACTTCTCAATGTGCTCACCACTCATGCCCCAGGCCATAGTTTGGATCTGAGTTGAGTTCACCTACATCCACATTAATATGCAATGCAATACAGCAGAAATGGAGCTATAAAGCAAAGAATGTGGTGCTGAAGTCCAGGTTTCCATATGTGTATTTTGGGAGATTTTCTCTGAAAATATTTTGGCCCCATGGAATGAATGCCTGTTGACTAGAGTTCATTAGATGTGCTTTCACAGTGGCTTTTGTGGCTCAGTTTCTTTTCAAAGAAATTGAATTTACATGCTCCGGTACTGACGTAAAGCAAAGCGTTATACATAGGAATGACTGGAGATTTATTTCTCAAGCGCAGTCCTGATCTTATCTGAAACACCAACAAAGGTAAAACCATCATGTAAATGTTCCACTCTAGCAAGCCAGACACAGAACAGTAAATAGAGGATACTGCAGAGAATACCGGTTACAATAATACCAAAGATGACAGAGTACAATTTACCAATGATTCTAATGATTTGGGAGTCATTAGTTTCCCAGCTGATGTGAAACTATAATGGTCATGACGTACTTATCTTCTGCACTTCCAAGCAGTGGGCCAATCATCAAAATTCATTTTTCATACAACAAACTAGATTTCAGTTGTACATTCTTCTTAATTTCAAAATTAAATTAATCAATTTTATTAACTTCCAAATTAATTTTTAAAGTATTATATCTTAAATGCAACTGGAGATAGTATAAAAATTAGAAGTTATTTTTTATTTTGTAGTGGATTTTCTGGTTATTACATCTAACAAAATCATCTTGGGCTATTTGTCAGACTGCTGCAACTGAGATAAATGGAGACCCAAATGCTGAATCGCTCTAGGTGAGAGACTAGGCTGCCAGAAAAGCAGGGAAAGCACATCTACCCCTTTCCCTGTAAAGAGAGAAAGGGGTAGATGTGGAACCTGAACCACTGCAGGAGGGCACTGTCATGTACGTACATTGACATGTGTATAAGGAAAAGATATGGACAGCATGGAGACACAGTCTGGGGTTCTAGGGGGAAAAACATTAAAATGGATAGCTAAGGACTGGAAGCAAATTGCTTGCTATGCTTTCCAGACGGCACTGAAAGAGTACTGAACATCCAGCTCAGCAGACACTCAACCCTATTGATCAACTAAAGAATAGCTACAGTCAGGAAGTATAGCTGGTCCAAAGAGAGACTTTGTGGTTTTTCAGTCAGCTGGGACATTGCCCTTAAATGTGATCACTTTTATATTTAATTCTACTTAGTTTTAAGTACGGAAACAAAGACTATCTGAACATGCTTTACTCAGTCTAGCAGTGACACCTGTCATAGGGACATCAGTTCTTTCAGCCTTCAAGCAAAAATTCAAGATACTGGGACAACATGAAAAGTCTGCCAAAAGACCGTGGCCACCAGCTCACATGGGTTATTTCTATATGGTGCCAACTAGTCTACCTTTACTTTTGCCTCAATTGTACCTGTGATATATCATTAAGATGTAGCCGAGATATGGTTCTCTGATGGTACCGTAGTCATTCATTCTAGCAGTAATATGGAATTTCACAACCTGTGTTCACTACAGGAGAGCTTTCAATATATAAATATTCTTTTTAAATGTTACACCAAACCTATATCGCTCCATTTGATTAGCTTAGATTTTGTCATTCATTTCATATTATGTCACTTTTATTAGTACCAACACAAAATGAAGTTTTTTAGCATCCTTTCTTCCACTATGTTTCTCTAGGTATATCAGTGGTTATATTACCTTAATGTGATTCACAAAGTTACTGCTTCTCTGGAAATCAAAGGCAGCATTATCATGGAAAGCAGCTAAAAACTGCTACGTGGTGACAGAACTGAAAGAAATAATTTTGTCTGTCAGACAAATCAATACAAAACAATTATATTCTGAAAGTTGAGATAACTTTATAAAAATACATAAAAATAACTAACTCCAGCCAAGACAAAACAGTTATCTAAACATGCTTGGGATTCTTTTTAGAAAAATTGCAAGTTGTTTCTTCTAAGGATTTAAGGGGAAGACTTCATTAACAAAATGCACTTTTAATTATGGATATTTCAAATGCTATGATGTGCAAAATGCAAAACTATTAAAATTCATTGATAGGGTACAGCTGTTTTATGTACTCAAAATTTAGCCTAAATTGTTCGTGCCTTTTTGTTTATAAACCAGCTGTCCATACTTTATTAAGACATCTTTTCTTCTTAATAGAAAAATATTGTCAAAATGAGTGCAGAACAGCTTTTAACTCAGAACCTTTCAAACAAGAAGACCTTACTTTAAGGAATTTCAAAAAGAAAAAAGAGATAGAAAAGACAGATAGGGACTGTTTATCAGGGAGTGTAGTGGTAGGACAAGGGGTAACGGTTTTATGCAGAAAGATAGATTTAGATTAAATATTAGGAAGAAATTTTTTACTATGAGAGTGGTGAGGCAATCGCATTGATTGCCCAGAGAAGTCGTGGATGCCCCATCTCTGGACTTGTTCAAGGCTGGGTTGGATGAGGCTTTAAACAACCTGATCTAGTGGAAGGCGTCCTTGCTCATGGCAGGAGCGTTGGAACTGGGTGATCATTGAATCATAAAGTGGTTTGGATTGCAAGGAACCTTACAGATGATCTAAAATTCCAATGATCTTTAATGTCCCTTCTGACCTAAACCATTCTATAACTCTATAATTGAGTCTATGAAGAAAATAAAATGTAAACCAGACAATTATAAACAACAAAAATACATGCAATCTGCATTAGTTTTAACCTCTCCTATAGCAGCTAATTTTACCCTCTTTTATCTTAGTCATTAATCTCAGGATACATTGTTTTATTAATAAAAATATTTTCTTTCACTTTTGGCAAAAATAAGGATGATAATGTGAAAATATTACCCCCTTCACACTCCACTAAGAATTTAAAATTTAATTAAAATGAGTTAACTTTGGTACTAGCCCTGAAAACAAAATCTTGCACCTCTTAACCTTCATTAAAAAAACTTAGTGAGATTTTGTTAAAGTTCCTGCAGATTCACAATTCTGCAACTAACACCATGAATCTGGATTTGGCATTCCCAGTCATCAAAACTAATTGCAAATGTGCAAGTATAGTTCAATAATTTCATGTTTCTTGTTTACAGAGCTATAAGTAGGACAAGGCTTTAGTTTTGATGTAAGAATGTAACTGTAATCTCATGAAAACTTTCTCTGTCCTTCCTTTATGAAAGCAGAGAAATGGTGGTTGTGTGACCCAAATTTGATTTGAAAGGTAAGTGTAAGGTGTTAAATACTTGTTTGAGAAAATCTAACATTTTATGCTAATCCTTTTTCTGTTAAGTTATGAATGCCTGCTCAATAACTTAACACTTCAATAAGAAACATTTTTTGAGAAATATTTTTTGCACACGCCTTCGCTCCTCCACATTTAGGTTCTCAGAGAAAAAAGTGTGAATTCTGATGCTCAAGCCATTTCAGGAAACCCATTTTAGGAAAAATCCAAACTAATGCATTGTACACCAGAGAATCTGTACACTAGAGAATGCATCCAATATAAATTTACTACAGTTTAGGTCTAACATTTAAAGAATGAGAAGCCATAACAAGCATAATGAGTCCTTTTCATGTATCATTTCTGCAATTATATTAACCTAAAGGTTGGGTTTTTTTAAAAGAAGGAGAAAAAATAAGCACTATAAAGATTAAATGCCAAAAAAATAGGGTTGTTTGTATTGTACAAATCATATACATTGTGAAAATTATCACCAAAGGCTGATATTTACTATCTGCAGATTGCTGGAAGGTAAAGAGAAGTGCGATGCCTTTGTATCTCTAGATAAAAAAAAAAAAAAAAAAAAAAAATTAATTTTGTTTATGTTGACAGTTTCAAAAATTGTTTGAACTGAATGTGCAAATTCTAACTGAAGTTTTTATTGAGTATTTTATTTCATACCTTTATTTGTATTTCATTATACTATCTTCATATTTTTATTTCATATCTTTGGATGATTTTGCTGATTTCTGATATCTGCATTGTAAGCAAATGAATAGAAAAACTTGAAGGAAATCAATACCAGCACACTTATCTTTCTTCTTTTAATTCGTTTAGAACTGAAAATTTACTGGTTTCTCTAGAAAACAAGATGCATTTTCATTGCCAGTTTATGTTCTGCAACAACTGTACATGAAAATAGATTCATATTCATGCACTCTATGAAATACATATTTTCATTGCTGCATATTCATGTATAATAAAACAAAAAAAGAACACAACTTTCACAGAAGAGATTCACAAAACCAGGTAAAACATGAAAAAAATAACCAAGATTTTATATTCTTCATTGAATTAGTATTTGTTAATATTGTCAGATACCAGATATTGCCATGAATTGTTTGAGTTAGACCACAATGTTTTTTAATGTCAAAGCCTAAATCAACAGTTAAGAAGCTGAGAAGTAGGCAGAAGAGAAATTTTAAATTATTTACTATGTTGGATTATCATACAGGATTAATTGTTTACCTATACCAAGGATTTCTTTCAGCTGGGAGAGGGGGTTAATTTAAAATATTAAAGAGTGAATTCTATTTCTTTTATTTCAAGATTGAAAGAAAGCATTCAATATTTTTACTAACTACAGTTTTACATTAAATCAGCTTTGAGGTTTTCTGAGTCTCAGTGTTTTCTACTGGGACTCAAAAATTCAATGGGACTTGAATTTTGTCAGTGCTACTCTTTCTGCAGCTGGGAAGTACAATTCAGTATCAAAGAAATGACAGCTCCACTGAGAAAGAGGCAATAGCCTCATTTTTTTGTACTAAACCACTTTTTTAGGGGAAACAATGCTAAAATACATTTTCAAGATTCATTTTCCTTGCAATCCAACAACTTTTATTCTATGCATATTTGGATCAAATGCCTGCTCAACTCAGTGACTAACTTAAGCTTGAAGGAAGCCAGGACCTGTGACTTCAGCCTATGGATCTGATGTTTCCCTTCCTTACCCAGGGGTGAATCAAGAATTATTCCTGCCAATGGAAGCTGCTTACTGTAAGTAAGCAGTGGATCAAACCCCAGATTCTTAAATCCCACAAATAAGTAAAACTCATTTTGTTGTAAGATATACACTTGACCTTGAACTTAAAATTAAATCTGAATGCCAGTCTAGTTGTAGTAACTTTCTAAAAAACTGTTTCCCTGTTGAGTTGTCTGAAATAAATTATTCAAATATATTACAACTCGAAACTTCTGTAAACTCTACAATGAAAAAAGTGTACTCTTATTCTCTGTTCTATGAAGTGAGAGATTAAAGGCCCTTGAGCTTCACTTAAGATACTGCTAGACAGTTAGCGGCATTGCCTTGAGAATTTTTGATGACAAAATCTGTCATATAAAATGTGCAATGGACCTAAAAGCACTGCAGATATTCTCCCTTTCTGAATTTCAGGCTGAACTGGAAGTTGAACCGACTTTTCCATGCATAGCCTCCTCTGCTTTTCCCTCTTCTGGATCCTGACTAGGGAAAGTCTACAGAAGCTCAGTATCTGTGTTTGTGGTTGTTATGTACCATTTATATCATGACAGTGGCAACCTGATTCGGTTTTTTTGGTGATGATCTCTCTTCCCTCTGGTCGATGCCACGCAGGAGTGGGATGCCTTCCATTCCAGCACGTGCTTTCTGCTTAGTGGTGGTACAGTGCCGGGCCACATAATGGCACACTTGCTGTCTGCCGTTAGCGTGAGACAGAGGCAAGACTGAAAGTAGGTGGCACATTTATAACTCTAATGGGGACAGACCCCACTGTATCCAGTGTAGGAGCTGTCCCTGCATTGCTCCAGTCCTTGAGGGCCTCGCAGAGACCTGAAAGGAGGTTGTGAGGGGGTGGACGCTGGTCTATTCTCTCAAGTGACAAGCGATAGGACAAGAGGAAATGGCCACAAGTTGCGCCAGGGAAGGTTTAGACTGGACATTAGGAAGAAGTTTTCCACTGAAAGAGTGGTCAAGGATTGGAACAGGCCTCTGCACTTGGCCTTGTTGAACCTCATCCCATTGGTCTCAGCCNAAGATTTGTATGAGGACCATTATTTCTCAAACCTGTTGAAAGCCAAGTTTATTCAACTCAGAATGTTGACTGTGAATTAGAATTCCCAGGAAATATTCTTATATAGTGTTTTTACAATAGTATATGTCAGTCCATAAACACCGTTCTATGAAAAAGGGATAACGATAGTGGTACTCTGAGAAACTTCCTCTGCCAGGAGGGATTTGTTGTCCAGCTGTTGCTTAATGTACTGCTGGGATATTTGGTAGGTGAAAAATTACAGAGCTGGGACTTGAAAACGAGTCAGGAAGCTGCTTCCTTAGGTGTTGGGGACACAAGGAATTAAGAAAGAAATTCTTTGCATTTTCAGTCATCCAGCTCATGAGAAACTAAGCAGGTGTTCTGCCATAAGCTGTAAGACGCTAATTATGAAAAATGTCCCAACCTCCAAAGCTTCCTATTCTACTCTGATTTTGATAATATTTCCATTTTTTTGACAATTTTTATGCTCTGGATTTTTAAAATTTTCTGTAGCACATCAAACAAGTTAATTGCTAAAAAACAAAAATCATATCACTTTTGATATTTTTTTCATCCTTTCAGGTTGCTTATGCGCTTTCTTCTCTTGCTATCTCATTATAAACTTACAGCTTCTTGTTCTCCTAATATGAGAAAGCAGTATTGTAACATTTTCCTTCTCTCACAGTCTCATCTTCTTAAATTAATATGTCTTGTGTTTATTGATATACTTATTTTACAATTCTGAGAAATTATTTTCTCCTTCCTGGACTGCCTGTGTGTTTCACAATAGTCTACTAATTCTGGTGTCAGTCAATAACTATATTTTTTTTTCATATTAAATCAAATATCAAATAAAGGCTCATGGATGATTCGTATTGCATTGCTGAGTGGACTGTTTAATCTGTAACTTCTCACATTCACATTGTCAGTAAAATTGTGTTATGCTACTATTAATACACGAAATGTGAGAAAAATGCAGCCTCGTTAGTTTAGAGACAAGAGAAATCCAGCTGTCTTCCTTCCTGTCTTCTGTAGTTTCGGCCACACTCCAGGAGTGGGGCAATGAAGTAGCTGAATTCAGATTTCCCCTTTTAGAAAGTTGTAAGATATTTATTTAATGAAGTAAAAGCTGGACCGTCCTGCAGCAGTCTCTGGAGATCCCATCCCCGAGTGGAAGCACTGTGAGGACCTCACAGTTGTCCAGGGACAGAGTCTTCAGATCTGGATGATGATGATAGAACAACTGATGATGTATTTTTCTTAATTCCCAATGGTTAATGTTTTTTAGATCTGATCTGATCTGGATGATGATGATAGAACGATTGGTGATGTATCTGTCTTAATTGCTATGCTTATCCTCTTATGGTAATGGTTAGATCCATTATCTTTAAAGCTGATACTGTTAACTTGTTGTTAATTACTACTAATCATTTGACCTCTTTCTTATTTTAATAAGTTAAGTAAAATTTGATTTCACAGAGTATTCTAGAGTCTGGTCTTTTATGTTGATTACACTTGGTGGTTTTGGAAGTGTGGTAACACGATAGTAGAAGATAGAAGTATAAAAGGTGCAACTAACTTCAGGAACAGCTATATTGCATATAAACCAATCTCACCCTCTGACTCTCTGAAGCTCAAATCTTCTGATACCAGAATCCACACCAGCTCCAGAGAAAGAAAGGAACTTAATAGGAAATTGAAGAAAGCAACTTTAAGAATTAGAGATGAATTAAAGTCATGTGTTTGTACTGAAAATCAAACATTAGCATCTCTTTCCTAATATTTAAAGTGGAGTTTGTTAGGTATTTCTCATGATATTAACAGAACTAATGAGCTTCTTTACTTGCTTTTTTAGAGCCAAACCAAAAAACCCCCAATGTCCCTGTTTTACAATTCCAGGAGAGCAGGATAAGTTAGTTGATATTCTTATGATTATTTTCAGTGTTTTAGAGAGGGTATAAACATCATACAGAGTGAAAAAATGAGGGTCTATTCTTTTTTTGCCTTTTACATGAAACAGGCTATGAAAAACACCTGTAAGCCTAAAAGATAAAGCTTTTTCGTAGGAAACTTCTTTCTCTATAACAAAGTCTTCTGCTGATATTATCTGTAATTTTGGGAAGGGAAGGAAGATGTGGCAAGTGCTAGACAGTTGTGTTTTTTACTTGGTTTTCTGGAGGCTCCCCCTCACCCATTTACTCTTCCTGTGAGATAGCATAAGAAAAAACAAACAAGCAATTTTCAGATATATGGCTTTACTCTGTTGGTAGACAAATCAGCTCACCTGGTTTCTTCCAGCTCTTGCTGACTGTGCTTTGCAAGAACAGAGAAATCCTGCTAAAGGAACAGCCAGGGCTGTATGAGTGTAACTCTTTTCAAGTTTTCAACCTATATTCATAGGAACTAAACATCTGTCCTGCATGTTATACTTAACTTCTGAAGTCAGTACAGTCTCATGCTTTGTAAGAATATGCCCTTTATTTAAAGTTGCCCTTTCTTCATGTCAGGATGAGAACACATCTCTTCATTCTCTTCTCCATCCTCAAACTCTGACCATTGAGGGCTGCTAGACAGGGTATATACCATAAAACGCACTTCCCTAACATATGACCACAACAACATCTATGTGGTCTGTTGCCTTGCTCCAGTTCTGACATGTTACCTTACTATGATTACCAGCTGGGAATTACATAAACATTCTCATGAGTACAAATCTGTCTTCCAGAAGCTGAGAAATGGTTTTAGTATACTTCTGTCTGTTTCCTCATCCATCACACCACTATTTCCCTGTATCTCACTACAATGTAAGGTTTTTGTCACCTACTTAGCATATTTTCTGGAAACTGCATTTAGTATAATAGATTTAATAAAGAACAAAAAGACAATCATGAATATATATAAACTTTTTTCCAGATAGATCCTTTCAATCTATTCCTAGCAAGGATTATAATACTTTTCTCTTATTTGACAAAAGCAAATACATCAAAAAAAACCACCCCTCTCCCCAACATGGAGATGGTTTACGTGCAGATTATTGGGTCATCTGCTCTTTCCTGATCCTTAAGTGTTGGGTTAAAGTGCCGAAGGGTTGAAAAGAGCTGTGCAAGTCACAGTAGTGGCTGGGGGCAGTGTTCTGGTAAGATAAACAAGACTCCCTACATAAGTAAAAGGCACAAATGAAAAGGTAGTGGCAGGAAGAGGTTACACCATGTCATATGGCAGATTCAAGCAAGACCCTCGGCATGCCTATGAGCCTGCTGCAGGGTCAACAGACACCTTGGCTTTTAAACTGCAAAGTAGGATAAAATAGTCCTGGACTGAAAGGGTACAAAGACATTTCCCAGGCAGGTTTGTTCTGCACTGCTCAGAGGCGCAGCACAGAATAGCCACAACAGTGTCTAAATTTTGTGTCCGCTTATGTGATTGT
This sequence comes from Geococcyx californianus, assembly GCA_013389885.1. Lineage (NCBI taxonomy): Eukaryota > Metazoa > Chordata > Aves > Cuculiformes > Neomorphidae > Geococcyx > Geococcyx californianus. The sequence goes on from VWPV01020461.1 coordinate 172,096, forward strand.
AACTGACTGAAGTATTTGCACTGGATTTACAACCCTTAAGACCTTACAAGCAAGTTTCTATCATCTTATAAATGTGTCTGTGGCAGAAGAATTGTAAGTCCCCTAAAAGCATGTCTACAGTGTGCTTGTGTTGCCTCCCACAGTAATTATTCTGCAGGAATGAGAAAGAACATTCCTTGAGACTGCATCTTCCCTGCAATGGAAGAGGATTGGGCCTTGGCTGGTACAGATGAACCAGCACAGCAAAAGAGGTGATTTGTATTTATTACTAGATTTGTGCAGACACTTGTCTCCCTGGGACAAGAAAAAGCGTGAGAAAGAAAGACTTTCTTTTCTAGTTTGTGCTTAATGGAGTAGATCTATCATTCTTTGCTTTTGCTGAAATTCAAGTCAGCTTTTTTATTTACTGTCGAGTACTGAAGATAATGATAACAAAAAGTCATTGTTTTCTTCTTGAAAATGGAGGTGTAACTTATGTGTCTGTTATTGTCCATTGTAGACTTTCAAGTTCCCGAAAAAGGAAAAATAGACTGTTATCATGACCAAGAAAAATTACCTTAAACTCAGCGGAAATTTTTATTGGTTTAACAGCTCCAAGTCCACATTAACTATGGTACGGTAAAAATTTTGAAGTATCTATAATTTTGAGCTATTAATTCACCTGTAATAACAAGCCTTTTTTTAAGCCTTTCGATTTTAAAAAATAACAAGCTTTTCCCTTTTAAATTTAAATGTATAAAAATATAAAACTTCCTGCTTTATTGAGCTAGGTAGTCCACATCAGGATCTACATGTTTTAGGAGAAAAAATTTGACTTAAAGTCACATCTTCCAGATCAGAATTTATATTAAAGTATGCCAAGGTCTTGCTGTCAGTTGTATTTCCTTTGTGCAATGTTTCACACAGTACCTCAGAAAGTAAGACGTGGAGAGACCATTAGAAAAAATCATTTGACAATGACAAGCAGGAAATGAAACAAACTCTCTCTTGACATAAGTCAAGTGATTCAGTGTAGCTCCAGATACAATAACAATCAAGGTGGCTTTACAGTCAGTCAAGTGAGAAGGGATAAATGGAAATACTGATTGTCACTGGTGTTCAAGAGGATTTTTACCCTATATTAATTTTATTTTGTGATTTGTTTTTTAATTTTAAAAACTATTACTATACTTATTTGCAAACACTCTTGTTTTATAATATCAAAAATTAAAGCAGATTTTTGTAAACTATTGTGTTACAATAATGCTAAACAAACAATTTTTTACCTATGAATTCTTTCATTGGAGGGTAAAAGCTCAACTAGAAGACAGCCTATAAAAAATACCACTGCACAGATTTTCTCATTTGAGTGTATTGAAAAGTATATGATCATTTCCAGGGATTCTGATAGAATTGCAGAGTTGACAACAAATTCACGCTTGGCTCATTGATCACAACATTTATATTACTATGCCAACATCTGTGTTACTAAGCTGTGCAGTTATAGGGGGTGTTCCAAATGGGAATTCAACCATGCCCTTATGAACAGCCTGAAGTCTCCTTGATATCAGCCTTTCCAATTGCTGCCATGCTTTGAGCATCAGGATGCAATATAAGCATCTATATATATAAGCACTTCTGGTCATAGAACTTTTCCCTTCTAAGCCTAGGAATTTGCTTCTGTTCTCCAAAATACAGGTAGCTGAGATTCTGCCTGGCACAGGCTGGAGCAAGGTGTTGAGATTACTGGAGTATAAAACTAGACCTGCATATTTTGGTGTATGACTAAGCAGAACTAGCAGCAAGTGTTTGAAACGGATTAGAGTTTTGTTGCTTGATTTAATGAACTGGGATTTCATCCCTGGCCCAACATGTTCTCCCAGGCTGCAATAGTCTGCAAGCAAAAGCATTCAACGTTGTCCTTGACAGTCAACAGAACAGTGTAGTGCCAACTATAACACCAGTTACTTCTCCTAGATCTGTCTGTGACCATCCATATCAAAATTACTTTCAAAATCCAGGGCATTCTTAAGAAGAAATAAAGTGTCAAAGTCAAGAACAAATATGCATCTTGAAAACATAATTCCACTAGACAGTATCAACCTATTTACCACTTTGCCATAATCAAAACTAAGAGATCCTACTCCCACCTCTTCTTCCTGTCTTACAGGAGGAATGAAAGTGAGAAGGTGTGAGGAGGAAGAAAAGAAGAATGAGAACTTCTTCCCTTAGCAGCATAAACAATCTGATCAGGTCAGCTGCCCAGGCGACTACATCCCTAGAAATCACATCATTGAAGGTCTTATCATAGGGAAAGCTCTGAGGAAATTGTCTTTAAACACATCCTTTTATAAATTTTATAAATTTTATATTTCCATTTATTTAAGGCTATAAAAATATGTATATGTGTTAGCAATATGCAATGCATACATATATATACACTTACACTCCTGAGTAAATCACTTCATTTACACCACTTTCCTTGAAACCTTTGTTCGTGTTGTCATGACCTTAGAAATTCTTTACCGAAGTCTTTGATATTAAAACAGCTCAGTCTCATAAATGGTTGGTCAAAATATGCTGGTTGTCACTGACCGACAAAGACTTCCTCAGCTACTCCAAACACTCTCTAGTCCAGCAAATTACGTCATCACCCAGCTACCTATGCCTATTACTCTCTTACAAAACAAAGGCATTGCTCTCTGCCAAAGACAAATAATTTCTAGTTTTACCTCTATTAAGCCAAATATTCTGCCACATTCACTTTCAGCTGATGGTTTTCTTCTTTCTTACACCATTGCTGATTACTAAAAAATTCAGAGGTTCAATAAGATTTTCTGTGAATATCAGCATGTTGCAAATGAGAATTGTAAAGAGGGTTTTTTTCTGTTAATCCAGGAAGGAAAAACATCCATGTGTTCATTCCTCTCTAATGTACTTCAGGTTAGTAACAAATTTCACCAATGCACAGGAAAGAAACGCTGACAATTTTTGAGGTAAGATACACAAAAGTAAGCAATTAGAAGAATTAAGTGAAATAGTTTGACAGAAAAAGCAGAGAGAGGTTGTAAAGGATTAGGAAACTAAACTGAAAAACAGAGAGACAGATGGATGCTTTGGTTTCTCATTTTAAATTTCTGAGTATTACGAAAGAAATTGGTACTCCAAAGTTATTTCTCTTTAAATCACATTCATAGCCATTTTTCAAACATATGAACTATTCGTATGAATACAGAAGACTGTAAAATCATCTTTTACTATCTTTAAACAACTAATAAAGTTTTTTTTTAAGAAAAGTTGAAATGTGGAATAGCATTATTAAAGACATTGATCAATGGATAAATAGTAAAAAAGGGACATTCTGGTTTCAACTGTGTGTTCTGTAAATACTCAGCTTCATCACAGACCAATTTTTCAACTACTGTATATTAGTACAGATACACTTAAATCATTTCATGTCCCCTAAGGATCTTCCCAAAAAATGTATCTCAGAGCTAATACAATTTTAATACGCGGCTGCCATCAACAGAACTACTTATGGAAAATATTTTGTCATGACAATTTATTGAATTGTTCTTTTACCCTTGAAAGGACAATCTACAACTTAAGGTCTCCAAATGAAATAGCTTTTCTCATTTGAATTAATCTGACAAACAAAAATAAAGTGCTATTTGGCAGTACCAGTGAATGGACAAAATTGAAGGAATATCTAGTAATTGGGTTTGTGAATTAAAAGAATATGGGTTTTGTATTTGAAGGAGAAGCATAAAATCACAAACATTGATTTTGGAGCAGAACCTATTCCCTTTATTGTCTGGAGACTGTCTGTCAAAGAAAAACATTTCATTTGCAACAATCTCATCAGAAGTGAGATCAAATCAGAAAATAGACCTGTTTTCTATAACTACAGTGTCTCCAGTTTTGAGACTTCCCATATGTATGCTACATTCTGTAGGAAAAAGTCTACGGTCTATAAACTGCAAAACTGTTGAAGCATTCTGTGGAAGATAACCAATCATTAAGCTTATTAATTTTCCCTTTACAATCAGAACCTTCAGATAGAGAAATTGGTACCTTAATGAGCTCTTTAAATCAGACTTTCATCCCCACGTTCTCTTAATATCTGTTAACTTAAATAGAACTGCATGGCCATGTGAGTGGGGCTGTGTACTCTTGATTATCTGTTTAGAACTCCATGATGTTGACAAAAGTCAAAATCACCTTATTTTCACTAGCTGGAGAATTGGGGGATGAGATATTATGGATAATGCAATAAATCTGAAATAGTGCCTTTGTGTCTGAGCTGCTCTTGTCTAGTCCAGTATAGTCATATCCATGAAGGGCTGGACCAGTTAATAAGTTGTCCTGGATGAGAAAATATTGGAAGTACACAATAAAAATGTATTACCTGGTCATTCACACCCAGAAACCCACAGAACCATAGAATAATTTAAGTTGGAAAGGTCTTGTAGAACTGAATCTATTGCTCTAAGCTGACTTCAAAGATCAGGTTGCTCAGGGCCATGTCCAGTTAAGTTCTGAATAAATTCAAGGGTAAATGCTTCACTGCCTCTCTAGGCAACCTGATTCAGTGTTTGATCAACTTCACTGTGAAAAATTGACATTTGGTCAGAATTTCCCTTGCTGCAGCTTGTGATTATTGCCTCTTATCTTTTCTCTGCCCCTTTCCGAGATGAGTCTGTCTTATCTAAAACTGTTGTGCACCTGAAGATGACAATTAGATTCCCCTCAATCTACTCTTCTTCAAGGAGAACCTCCCTCCTTTACTGGATGCAGGAGGGACAGTAGTGACGAGGGATGAGGACAAGGCAGAGGTGCTTAATGACTTCTTTGCCTCGGTTTTTAATATTTAAAGTGAGATGTTCTTGGGACACTCACCTGCTGAGAGAGAAGACAGAGAGAAGGAAGCTCCAGCGATTCAGGAGGATTTGGTTAGAGATCTGGTTTCCAATTAGAAACCAGTCATGAGTCGTGTTCCCCCTGGGTTCAGTGCTGCGTCCAGTACTGTTCAATACCTTTATAGAAGATCTCCATGAAGGCACTGAGTGCACCCTCAGCAAGTTGGCAGATGACACTAAACTGGATGGTAGTTTTGATCTGCTTGAAGGAAGGGAGGCTCTGCAGAGGGATCTGGACAGGCTGGATCGATGGGCTGAGACCAATGGGATGAGGTTCAACAAGGCCAAGTGCAGAGTCCTCCATTTGGGTCACAACAATCCCATGCAGCGTTAGAGGCTTGGGGAGGTGTGGGCAAGAGCTGCCTGGCAGAGAAGGACCTGGGGGTGTTGGTTGACAGCCGGCTGAACATGAGTCAACAGTGTGCCCAGGTGGCCAAGAGGGCCAATGGCATCTTGGCCTGTATCACACACAGCGTGGCCAGCAGGAGCAGGGAGGTGATTGTGCCCCTGTGCTCAGCACTGGTGAGGCCGCACCTCGAGTGCTGGGTTCAGTTTTGGGCCCCTCACTACAAGAAGGACCTTGAGGGGCTGGAGCATGTGCAGAGAAGGGCAACGAGGCTGGTGAGGGGGCTGGAGAATAAGCCCTGTGAGGAGCAGCTGAGGGAGTTGGTGTTGTTTAGCTTGGAGAAGAGGAGGCTGAGGGGAGACCTCATCACTGTCTACAACTGTCTGAAATGAGGTTGTGATGGGGTGGCTACTGGTCTCTTCTCACAAGTGACATGTGATAAGACAAGAAGAAATGGCCACAAGTTGCTCCAGGGGAGATTTAGACTGGACATTAGGAAGAATTTCTTCACTGAAAGGGTGGTCAGGCACTGGAACAGGTTGCTCAGGGAGGTGTTGGAGTCACCATCGCTGGAGCTGTTTTAAAGATGCGCAGAGTTTCTGAGGGACATGATTTAGTAAGGGGACAGGTGTGGTTGGGCTAGACGATCTCAGAGGTCTTTTCCAACTAGATGATTCTATGATTCCATGATTCTTCAGGCTGTGCAAATCCACCTCTTTTGGTCTTTCCTTGCATTATGGGCACCAGCACTTCAGTCACTGTGGTTGACTTTCTGCATTTTATCCAAGCCTTTGTTTTTCCAGGGACTACCAAATTTGGTACAGTTCTCCAGGTGTGTTTTCACAAGAATTCAAAAGAGGTGAATATTTGCTTTTCTCAGACCGTTGGCTACTAATACATATCAGAATACTATTAATCTTCGTAGCTACAGGGACACACTGCTGACTCACATTCAGCTTACTGTATACCAAGGCCCTCAATTTGTTTTCTGTATATTTTCCATCACAGGTGCAGGATTTCACTTTTGTCCATATAGAACTTTATGAGGTTCCCATCATCCCCTTTCTTCAACCTGGTTCCAGATGCCTGTAAGCCAGACTATGCAGCATATAAACTGCTGCCATCCACAAACTCAAGGGTGTGTTCCATACCATTGTCCATGTTCTGGCATGAATAACGACAGGACACAAAGCTACTCAGGCCATTCCTGTAGCTAATCTTTCTCTACCGCATAGGTTGGTTGAAGTCCTGCTACCCTTGAGCTCATGTCTTCCTTGAGTTATCACACATGTTATTTCATTTATTTATCTATGAAAAAAACCCCATCCAGCCAGAGACTGTGGAGAAGTAGTCTGCATTGTATCAGAATGAAAAAGCTACACTTTTACATGTTTATTTTTTCTAGAGTGTTTTATTTTTTATTTCAGAAATATTTTGTGTAAATTTACGATAAAACCTATATTATGTCAGTATAGTCAATTGCCTATATCCTGATATTTGTGTTATTAGAAGTTATCGATATTAAAGGTATTCCCATAACATGCAGCAAATATTGAAAGACAAAAAATGCAAACCTTCCACCCACTACACTCACTAAAATAACTAGTTGTGAAAGGAAATGCCCTAAACCATCTTCCAGCCAGCAAATTTCCAGATTTCATCATAGAATTATCATACAGTCCAGGTTGAAAAAGACCTCAAACATCATTTGGTCCAACATCTGGTGGGAAAGGGAGCCTAGATGAGGTTATCTAGCACCCTGTTAAATCACATCTTGAGTTGTATAATGTACTTTTTCAGTTGGAAGTGACCTATAGAGATCACCTAGTCCAACTGTCTGACTGGTTCAGAGCATATAAAGTTAAAACATGTTGAAGACATTGTCCAGATGCTTTTTGAACTCACTCTGACAGGCTTGGAGTAGCAACCACCTCTCTAGGAAGCCTGTTCCCATATATGACCACTCTCCTGGTAAAGAAATTTTTCCTAATGTCCAGTCTAAACTTCCCCTGACACAGCTTTGAACCATTCCCATGTGTCTATTGCTGGATACCAGATCAGCACATCACTCTCCACTTCCACTCCTCAGGAATCTGTAGAGAGCAGTGAGGTCACCCCTCAGCCTCCTTTTACCAAACCAGACAAGACCGAAGTCCTCAGCTGCTACTCTCAGGACGTTTCTTTCAGCTATTTCACTAGTTTTATGACCCTGCTCTGGACATAATATCACCTCTGCTAACCTTTCAAAATGAAACTAGACCAAAATAGAACTAGCCTTGTAAGCTCAGGAGCAGGTATCTGTTTCCAAGCAAGTTCACAAACAAGGATGTAATTCATCCGTTCTCAGACTTGTGGCCTGAAGTCACTGAAGGATTTAGCTGCTATGCAGCGTGCACATACTAAGACTTCTTACATTTCCAACATTAAATATGTTCTTACATTTCCAGCACTGAAACTCCATTTCTTATTTCTGAAGAAATCCTTGATGATTACCAGACAACAGGGGAATGCTTCAACTCGCAGCTTTACCAGGCAAAGGGTTAGTGTAGTTTCTTAGCAGCCACTCAATACGTCTCTCTTGAACTTTCTGTTAGTGATGTTCTCAGGTGCAAGGAAATTAATTTAGATACCTGGTTAGCAGGTAGTTTCAAGTTATCATAATTTTATAGGAAAAATATTAATGGAAAAATGATCAGCTTTCTGCTTTCAACTTGTAAAAGGAGTCTCATGATCATCCTATTTCAATTTGACATCCACAGTTGATAAGTATAATGTTTTAATTTTAACCTGGGCAGATAGCTTGCAGAAATGTTGATTGAACTCTGTTGTGGCTGAAGATTTCTTTTGAAGGTCCAACATCTAACTGAGAATATTGAGCTGAAGAGTATAAATAAAACACGAACATCAATAAACATGAGGAAATTCAAAGTTAAATAAAATAAGATGTTATAAGAGAATCACAGGATATTTAAATGTGTAATGCAGACTTGATAATAAAAGAAAGTAATATAAATTAATTTATAACCATAGAAGGTGTAAATCATTGCAGGAGGCAGAAGAAAAACCAGTTGCATATTTTTAAAAAGTTTTGTGGCCATGACCACAGACAGGATAAAATGGCATTGTGCTATAACTCTGCCATCTTGATTTGCATGACCGGAGGATCTGCTGCCAAGTTTTGTAATGTTCACGATGTATACACTGTAGAGTTACATATGTATATCAGACTGTATACCAACTGAGAGATAACATCATTTGTTAGACCACCAAATGTAGTTGGGTAAAATGGACTTGCTTTCAGGTCTGCGAAATCATCTTCTGACATTCTTAGAAATTCATGTCCCTCCATGCTTCCATATGGGAATGGAAGTGATCAAGTCATTTTGGCTATGCTTCTGGATTATAAGGTCACATTTTGGTTAGGACTGCTGCCCATGTCCATGTGCCACACAAGGTTCCCTTTCCTTCTTGACTCATTTGTGTTGTGGTATGTAACTTCCAAGTATTTGTTGTGATCTACAGCATAAAGCTATTTAAGTGATGCAATTTTTTTCCAACTGGATCTATGCTTGTTGCTGCTGCTGTCTTATAAGCACTACAGAAATCGCACCTGTTTCATTTTCGAGTGCATAAATAGTTATTTACAGTGTACTGACAACAGCCATAATATATGAACCTAGTCAGAAATAATTAAGAGAATTCCACACAGCCATGACTTAAGGGCCTGATCCCTTTGGATGACTGATGAAAGCTTTTTTCTGTTTTTTACAGAGTATGAGTTTTTATGAGGAGAGACAACTAGATTACTAACAACAACTGGCTAACAAATTTTTTATTTTGGTAATTTAATTTATTCTGAAATACAGAGCAATGACCATCAATGATATTTAATAATTGTAATCATGACTGAAGACAATTTTTTTTAAAAAATAAATCAAACACCAAGTCTGTCCAATAAATGTAAAGCCATTTATGGCTGGCTGTCAGATTGTTACAAAGAACAAAGTTTGATGGGGCTTCCATTTTGATGTAATATGTTTAAGATCTTAATTCAGAATTAATCTGGGTGAAACTGCCACTGAAAGTCCCCAAAATGTTTGGTAGATACAAAGGCTGCAGTCAAAACAAAAAGTTAAACAACTGCAAGGGATGCCTCACCTTATCACAGGACAATAACACCCCTGCTAGATAGGAATTTTGAGCACATCAGATAGCCAAAACATCAAGTTTTATTTGCCTGCAGGAAGCATACTAACCTATAAGCTCCTGAGACCTTTTGGCTGCATTTCACACAGCATCTGCTTTCAATGTACAGAAAGTTTCTGAAAATTGCCTTAAGTCAGTTGACTGAACTCAGGGAATGAATTCAACAGAAAAGCATTGCCAAACAGCTCTTCATGATGACAAGCTAGGGATATATCAGAACCTGGAGGCATGTCTGAATTGCACAGCACAGCTCCTGGCTAAGGATCAGTTCAGATGTAAAATTTTGTAGACTGACTGAAGTGCTGGCAACCTTTAATGTGCTCTTAACTTAAACCAAGCACCAGGCAAACCCGTACTGAAACAAGAGGAAAGAGGATTTTCTTGTCACTAATTTTAGTGCCAAAGTAAGTTTTCCAAAATGGAATTCTCCACTCCTCTAATACTTAATAGAGAATAGCATAAGCCTCCAGAAGGAAATTTGGAAATCCTTAGCAGTCCAAATGCAGGACTTCCTGTGGAGGCACCCACCTTGAATTTAAAATTGAGGGATGTCTAAGAATCTGAATTATGTCTAAGGTCAGATAGCATTAATGTTGCCCAAAACTGCTTTCCTTACCATTTCTATTGAGAGTTGGAAAGGACAAGCAATACTCAGATATTGCTGAGGATTTGTGGGGGAAGTTCATAAAGCAAGATGATTTTTTTTCCAGATTCCTCATTGCTTAGATTTTTTTCCCCTAATTCCTATGTTTTATTTATCCATACTAATCCCTGATAAAAAAGTAGTACTTTGATTGTCTTCTTATCTTTTGTAGTAAAAAATGGGTCTGTAGATTCTAAAATAAGAATAGAACCCCTGGGCAAGCAGAAGTAAACCTGATGTTGTTAATTTCAGGTAGCACTAAAATAGAATTTACAAAAAACATTGTAGAGACGTTTTCCTTTCCCAATTTTATTGCAAATAAGCCCTAACAACTCTCTTGAGAGGAAAAGTTGTCTAATACTCATCCTTTTAGTCAGTTCATCCAGTAATAACAAGTGAACATTACGTTGACATTCTGTGTGTTGTTCTAGATGTTTTCAGTTGCTGCTATTGTAACTTGCTTTAAAGCATCGTGTTGAACACAGAATCAATTTCTAAAGCACCTGAAGGTACTGTCTCTATCAAGGAAGGTAAAGTTGTCACCAGGTAGAATACAGCAAAAGATGATACAAAGCTGAGCTGCAAGTCAAAACTTAAGCATTTCCCAAAATGTTTGACAAAGTAATGCAGATGCAAGGGTTTAACCAGAATAAAGCCCACTATAGCAACCACAGTGACCACAGAGGACAGGAGAGAACATTCTAATTGTTTTCAGAAACCAGATTTTTTTGATACAATACATTGATTCTCTCCTGGAAAATACTTTTGTTTCCATTTCATGTGGGCTGCCACTGAAGGCAGTGGCAAACCTATGGGCCATTTGAAGTATGAATCCTAGAGTCATGGAACAGCAGGTTGGAAGGGACCTCAAGGATCATCTGGTCTAGCCTTTCTTGGCAAAAGCTCAGTCTAGACAAGATGGCCCAGTACTCTGTTATTCTGAATCTTAAAACTGTCCAATGTTGGGGAATCCTTTGCTTCTTTGGGGAGATTGTTTTCATTGTGAAAAATATTCTTCTTGTGTCCAGTCAGAATCTACCCAGCACTATACAGTACCTATTACGCCTCATCTTTTCTGTGTGACTCCTTGTAAAAAGGGAGTATCTCTCATTTTTTGTAGCCCCACTTCAAGTACTGGAACATGGTGACAATGTCTTCCCCAAGCTTCCTTTTCTTAAGGCTGAACAAACCCATTTCTCTCAGCCTTTCCTCATATGGTAGCCTTCCTAGTCCTTTTCTTTGAGGCCATTCTCTGTACCTTCTTCAGCCTAACCACATCTTTTTTGTACAGTAGGGACCAAAACCAAACTCAGTATTTCAGATGTGGCCTGAGAAATGCTGAGTACAGTGAGATAATGGTTTGTCTCTGCTGGTGAAGCCCAGGTTGATGCAACCCAGTACCCATTTGCTTTAAAAGGTTAATTTAAATACATTTCCTGCCCCAGGCTATCATTGTTTCCCTCCATAATGTTTACTATTAAAGAAAAAAAGGGTGACATTTAATTAAATTTTTACTGGAAATATTAAACTGTTACTGAGGTAGTTATCAAATTTTCATGAATTATGAAAATCCAAAATGAAGAACACTGAGGCATTTCAATTCAATGTTAATGCAGTTCTCCAGTGGTACCTTCATAGGTTTACATGAATCAAAGGTAAAAACATTAAGGTGCAATGTATACATATGCTTTTTTCATCTTGTCAAGGTTTATATGATGAGGACTTAACAAGAAAGAGGTACAAATATGTGTTACTCTCACTTCCTTAATTTTTTTTTTTGAGGGAATCTGAGAGGCAGAAGGAAGACAAATGGTTTTCCATGAGTTCTTGTAGGATATACAGTATTCCTAGTTGTGAGGAACTTACAGTTTCTTTAGTTAAAAAAATAATTTGGCCTAGAAATTGGAAAAGGGTTATTTTATGGTGTTGATTGCCAAGTAATTGTATTTTTAAAACGATTAAACTTCTGTAGTCTCTAGAAATAAATAATTGCACCAGCCAATGTTGTTGTAATTGTTTTTTTCTTAATGCAAGTCCAATAACCTGATGATGACTATTTGAGTCACAGGAGAGTATTGTCTCTTCTTCCAGGAAATATGTAATGCTACTCAGTTTCTAATAGTAAATAATCTTAATAAAGAAGAAAAAATAATAGGAAAAAAGAAGCGTGTATATAAGCAAACAATAAAAATTGTTGGTTTGGAGGTAATCTTTGCATGTTTGTCACTGGAGTGTTTTTTACAGAAATTACCATCTTGAGATTAGGTTTTCTTACTCTGGGTGCTATCCTCCAAGTGAAGTGTGTTATTCCTCAGATCAAAAGTGGGTTCTTTCATGGCTGACTGATCAGGCTTTGTTGCTTTGTTTTTCTTTGAGCTTCTGATGTCGGTCTGCGTTTATGATATGAAATGAAGGAGAAAAATGCAAGGCATTTTGAAGTAGAGCATCAGTGTGGTAGAGCAGTAAAACCAAGCTATGCTTGGGAATGTTCTTTTTATGTGTCCAGACAAAGCATTGCTGTGGCATGTCAACAAGAAGCTCACAGAACCTGTAGTTCAGCCTGAGTTACTGCATTAAACAGAGCTTAAAAGAAATATGAGACATTTTTTTCTTATTTAGTTTCCCCAATGGACTGACTTTTTCATTTCTTCGAGTCACTCATAGTTCTCCTAGAAACAAGTCTATATTTGTGTTGGGAATACCTGACAGACTAAAACTCAAGATGCCTCCTGACATGCATTTGTTTACAGTCATGATGGGAAAGTAAAAATCAAAAGCAGAAAAACTTTGAAACTGACTTTTCACAGAATAGAAGTTTATCTAAGCAGAAAAATAAGTCTAACTCTTAGTATCATTCATGTTTTTGTAGAATAGCCTATGAATTACTGAAGTTTTGTTTAACATCTATTTTGAGAATGTCTTAGGTTGAAAATTTTCATTCAGAGTATGAACTCTGAGAAAAGAACATCAAACAAAACAATTGTCTTCTAGAATCAGAGGTAGGGAAATTATTTTCCTTTTGCCAGTGTCTGTTAGAATCCAATGTCTGTTAGAATCCAGGCTCAACAGGCCCTTCCAGAGTCACGTAAACAGTGATGGCCTTCCCCCAGATTTTCCTCTGAAGCTGGTCTCTCATGACTGGGGAATCATCCAGGAAAACTGAAGGATACTGTATTCTGGAGCTAGTATTTAGGTAACATGAGGCTATTGGACCAGAAGAAACAGGGAATGAAAATTGAAAATCAAATGACAGAAGAGTATAATGGAGTGAAGGAAAGAAGTTGAGAAAAGAGATCGGATTGGCTGCAAACGAGGAAAGGAAATGGGATCAGAGGAAGCAAATGAGGAAAGGAAGTACTGGGACTTGGAGCTATGCGAAACCTATAAAAAAATATGGATTTTTTTCTCCCAACTTCCTTCAGTCCACAGAGAGAAGGATCACCTATTCTTGGTAACAGTTACACAAGTACATCTAATGATAAGTTATGAATTGAACATATTTCCCACTCAGACTGTTTAGAAATTGATGCAATGGCATATAATGTAAATGGAATGGTTAATATAGAACTATTTAGGTTGGAAAAGACCTTTAAGATCATTGAGTCCAACTGTAAATCTAACAATGTCAAGTCTACCACTAAACCATCTCTCTTACTGCCACATCTACGCATCTTCTAAATACCTTCAGGGATGCTGACTCCACCGCTTCCCTGGGTAGTCTGTTCCAATTGTTAACAACCTTTTCAGTGAAATAATATTTCCTAACATCTAGGTTAAACCTCTCCTTGTGCATCTTGAGGCCATTTCTGCTTGTCCTATCACTTGTTTCCTGGGAGAAGAAACTGACCCCCACCTTTCTGCAGGCTCCTTTCAGGTAGCTGTGGAGAGCAAAAAAGTCTCCCCTCAGCTTTCTCTTCTCCAGACTAAACATCCCGAGTTCTCTTGGATGCTCCTCATAAGGCTTGTGCTCCAGATCCTTTACCAGCTTCATTGCCCTTCTCTGCACACACTCCAGCACCTTATTGCCTCTCTTGCAGTGAGAGGCCCAAAACTGAACACGGAATTTAACAGGTTTTTAGAAATCTGTAAAATGAAACATGCAAACACATATCTCAGGGTTTTTTACGTCCTTTCCAAAATCCCCTCGAGCAAGAAATTACTAGAAAAATGTTGTTTTTTCACTTTAATTCAGTTTCCTTATGCACAGAGTTTGAAATCCATATTTTCATTTAGAAAAGACCCTCTGTTATTTTCTCCCCATGCTTAATGTGCGTTCAGTGTACGTTCACCTAACTTGCAAAAACCCCTCTGCAGATCCCAGTTTGTGCCTTCTCTAGTTGATCATCCACCAAACCAGGCTGTCTTCTCCTGGTTTGCAGCCTGAAACCATCTGAGAACCGTGGAGTAAATCTAAGTCCTGCAGGCGGAGTGATGGAGTCCCAACAGAACTCTGGCTGGGTGCTTGTGGCTGAAAGCGGAAGCACAGTAAGAAAATGGTTCGTAAGCTGTTGTCAAGCTATAAATGAAATCTTGAGCTCTTATAGACCTTTTCAACCCAAACCCAAAGGTTATTGAAATAATTTTTGGTAGTTTATATACATATATTTGTACATAAGTGTCCCTCCCAGTGCCTTCAGTAGCTCTAGATAAGCAAATCAAACACAAATCTTTGCCCAGGCACTGGACCATAGCATGAGTGCTCCCACAGACCGACCTGTTTTAGAAGGGCCCAACAGACATCGTACCCAGACACAAACTGCTGGGATACAAGGGCAAGTGCAAGCCATGCAGCATGCCAAAGCCTCGCTGTGCCAAAGCCTGAGACCAGGGGTGGGATAGATGGTAGGCAGATAGTCACCTGTTTTGCATCTTATCGCACCATATGTAAATAGCATACAGTGAGTAATGCAACGATGAAGAACATCCAATAACCAATAAGGGTAAAACAAAGGCTCAAATCATTGCTTATCCTGCAAGCACTGAATATTTGCTGCATTAAATGAGGTACATGCTTTTGAATTATATATTATATGTCAGAAAGTATATGTACAATGGCTTAGAGTAAGATGACAAGAGCAACTACTATAATTCTAACTATTGAAATTTTGAATTTTCAGCCTTTAAAATCCAATTATTAATAAAGTAAATAAAAATGAAATTAAATTAAATTAATAGTTCAGTTATCTTTGTGTGAATATTTTGTCTGTTGCATATATGCACACAGCAGAATAACTACATGGATTACTTTGCACTAGTAACAAATAAGCTTTTTAATTCTTAGTTCTAATAAAATTTAGTACCACTATAGTAAGCATTTTCCTACTTAGTATCTTTTTAACAAGTTTGCAACAAAGATCTTATTTCAGTCAAAAAAAAATCCATATATTGCAATTAATGTGAGGTTTTTCTAGAAATCATATATTCAATGATTTCTTCTAACCTGTATGTAGAGAAAAATGCCTACATTTTCTGTGATGGAGGATCATAGTTACATACACTTCATATAGATTCAATTCAGATTCTAAATGCAATAAGAAGACAGCTGTTGGAAAATGCATTGATCTTCCAAACTGTGAAAACATAGAGACAATAATTCAGGATTCCTTTTGTGTCAAGAGAAATCTTCCACACTTCAACAAATCTATTCTACCTTCTGCTGATCCCCGCGTTTTGCTCTGACTTGCTAAATGAAAGCCTTTCCCTCAGTGACCAAAATGACCACTTTGTATACTGTATGAGTGATGTTTTTAATTTCTCTCTCTGTTACTTTGGACATGTATTAGAAAACAAATGGTTATAACTGTACGCTTATGGAAGCACAAAAATTGTGCCACTTACTTACACCAAGAGCATCCACAGTGACCAGCGTTCAATAATTTCAGCAGATCTTTTTGACCTTGGAAGCAACTACTGTGCTATCTAAGCTAACAGATGAGAAATGATCTTAAGACTTACTTTCAACTCAACGAGAGGGAAAAATCATTCTATTTAAAAGCTGATTCTCTGCTTTGTTTTTGCTTATGCTGTCAAAAATGCGGGTATGATAAAGAAGGGGGTAAGATTTATGGTTTTGTTATCCTAGCTCTACTCCAACCAAGACTGACATGCTGTCTTTGTTAAAGACTGTTATTGAACTCATCCAATTACAACCATAAAATTTTGTTATTATTTTTATTATCTTTATTGGGGTTATAAAGTTTTATAGGTTAGATGGAATATAAAAATGCCTCAGTAATTCCAGTATACACATTTTCTTGGTAACAGTCAAAAAAGGCCAAATTATGCACCAGAAAGCTAGTGCAAGAGCAAACATACCTCTTCAGTTGTACTTGTGAGTTAAAGCATTTTGATTATGTTGATAAAGTGTCCCTAACTGTCTTGTTGTACCTGGAAAGAATGTGATGTGAAAAGAGAAGATTTATTGTAATATATTTGAATAATTTTTACATAAAATTTTATCCTCAAAGACTTAAACCTTGCTGCTAGATTTGATGAGATCATGTTTTGGATCGTTACACTGAGAATCATTTTTTGATATCTCACCTCAAGCCCTGAGAGGTAAGAAAAAAAAGTATGGTCTAAATTTTCAGATAGTTTGGATCTGTGCCCTACTGAAACTGGTGAAATGTTTGTTAATTGACGTCTGGAGGAATTAACAAATAACTCATATATTATATTGTAGGTATTACTTTACTGTTTGACTATAATATGCTAATAACAATGAGATACCTACTTTCCTAGTCCTCGAATCTTCTGAATCTTCTGTTCACTTTATTTTTCCTTCTTTTTTAAAGAAAAACTTGTCAGTAAGCCACCATGTTCCAGTGCATCCAGGTACACGTGATTTAGCGAAGCTGTCAACATGCATTACTGGGAAACTGCACCGTGTTTTTCTTCATTTTCTAGTCAGGGGTGGAAAGACTAACATTGTCAGAATAGAAATGGGGGAAACAAGCAGAACTGGTTTATAAATTGTATCACTAGAAGGCAGAGCAGCTGTGACTACGTTATAGCTCTGCCTTTAAAATGCATTAACACATTTTTAATTGTGTGGTAGCATATTTACCGTACAAAGACTGAAATGCATGTTTTGAGCACATGAAATGTCACTGTTCTATGCATATATGCAACAAAAATCAACAAAGATTTTCACAGATGCTGTGAAAATAAAGCCTTCTACTATGGTTATTTTATTTTCTTATTTTACACTTTGTAGTTTTATCTTCTACTTTCTAATTCCACAGTCATTTATTTGTTTAATGTAGGAGAGAGATTGGATCAAACACACCCAACAATTGCTAGGAATCTATATTTTTGGTACTTATATGTTCTGATCCTTTTGCTTTTTCTCCTTGAAATGTTTTTAATAAGAAAAGTCCTACACGTGACATATATATAAAATACAAAAGATTTTTGAGAAAGGGGTTTTTTAAAGTTGATTGATTATGAGTTGGAATGACTTCTTTTTCCCTAAACCAGTTGTGTAGTGTAAGTACTGAATTTTTAAAAAGAGTTAAAATTATCTAACTTCAACTGTACAATATATTCCATAGTTTACATTGGACTTGGTGTATACCTATCTATGAACTAGGAACTATAATATGAGATTTTCACCAATATCTTCTATGCAGATTGTCTATTTATTCACTTCCCTAGTTTAATATTAGGCCACACTCCTTTACACTCCTGTTGAAATTTCCAAATGTAATTTCAAGCAGAAGAATCAACTATGGAAAAGTTTCACACAACTGAGGATATTCAATTATTTGACATGCTTTCAAGCAGTGTTACAGAAGAAGGAGCTAATTCTGAATTTTAATTATTTTGCCACAAAAATAAAAAATATTAATCATTTTACGGAAAACTCATCTACTTTAACTAATTCAGTTTTTTTCTAACAGTATTATTCAGTGTGATTAAAAAAATTGCTCTGTAGATTTTTATAGTTTGTGCAAACAGTGTGACTTCCTAACCAATATAATTTCAATTTGAAAAATTAGTACTATATCATATCATTAGAGCATGTCTACAGTGTTCTATGGAAACCAGAGTGACATCTCAAAAAGCATTATTTCGTTATAGAAATTATTGAAGAATTTCCAGTAGGAAAAAAATACTTCTAGCCCTCCAAAGGAATCCTTTTACCTCCACCATTGTTCAGCATTTTCTATCTGATGATAGAGCAGTCTCTTCCTCAAATGCCTGACTGACATTCAGATGTGAGCCAGCTGACGTAAGAAAGGAGATAAATACAATTTTTTTTTTCCATGAGTATGCAGCCCCATGAAAGAATCACAGAATGGTCAGGATTGGAAGGAACATCTGAAGATCTTCTAGTCCAACCTCCCACTAAAGCAGGTTCACTCACAACAGATTGCACAGGATCGTGTCCGGGTGCGGTTTGAATATCGCCAGAGGAGACTCCACAACCACCCTGCGCAAACTGTTCCAGTGCTCTGTCACCTTGACAAGTAAAGAAGTCTTTCCTCATGTTAAGGTGGAACTTCCTGTGCTCGAGTTTGTATTTGTTGCCCCTTGTCCTGTCCCTGGGCACCATTGACACCTGCCTGTTAAATATTTATAAGCATTGATAAGGTCCCCTCTCAGTCTTTTTTCCAGGCTAAGCAGATTGAGCTCTCTCAGCCTTTCCTCATAAAAGAGGCACTCCAGTTCAATAATCTTCTTCATGGCTGGACTCTCTCCAGTAGTTCCTTGTCTTTCTTGAACTGGGGAGCCCAGAACTGGACACAATACTCCAGATGCAGCCCCACTAGGGCAGAGTAGTGGAGGAGGATAACCTCCCTCGACCTGCCTGCTACACTCATCTTGATGCACCTCAGGATACCATTGACCTTCTTAGTCATGGGCACACGTTACTCATCATCAAGGTACAATCATAGAATCATAGAATCATTAAGGTTTGAAAAGACCTCTAAGATCATCAAGTTCAAACTCCAGACCAACACCATCATGTCTACTAAACCATGACATGAAATGCTACGTCTTCGTGTTTTTTTAACACCTCCAGGATAGTGACTCAACTAGTTCCCTGTTGCAAAGCTTTAGCATTTTTTCAGTGAAGAATTTTTTCCTAATATCCAATCTAAACCTCCCCTGACACAACTTGAGTCCATTTCCTTTCATCCTATTAGTTGTTACTTGGTAGAAAAGAGGAGCACCCAACTCACAACAACGCTTTTAGTTCAGTAAATAGAATTACATTTTCAGAGTTTCTCTCTCTCCAGCCAATAAATATTTCCAGGGATTCTTTTGTATGTGCTAAGCTTTTGAAACTTAGGATATCTCTAAGGACAGATTTAGTTGCTTACAGTCTTTTGAGGCTCTGAGACTACAGTCTGGTAGTACAATATAAATACTTCGGTGCACTTTAATGTGTGACATTGCTTGCCTGTGAACTGCAAACACCAGTTTCTGAGACTGAACGACAAAGATATAAAATGGACTTCAGCATTTTTCTATCTGGCCCAGCATGCATTGTCAGTTTGTCCATAAAGTGAGGATTTATTTGAGGACAAGTAAGCAACATAAATATCATCTTCCTTAGAATGAATAAACGTAGAAGAGAAGCTTTGAACACTTCAACTGCATTTGAACAGTAAAGGTGCTGTAATGTACATGTTATTGACTGAAACATATCTCATTTCCTTAGAAGAAAAAATATGATCGCACATCCACTCCTCATAAAAAAAATTTACATTATAAACCAAATAGAAAAATGCATACTTTAAATAATACAGACAAATGTGTTTAAGTCAGTTTTAGACCACACAATTTATAATAGAAATCTAAAAATAGTATATTAAAAAATCCTGTAACTTTAAAGAAATTTTGTATTCAGGACTATTCATCTAGAATAGCAAAACTTATTCTTCACAGCCATCTGGAGAAATGTTTGACATTTGGAGAAATAACCATCTTTCAATGATAAAAGGAAAAAACTCTAAAAGAAAAATGGGAAAAATATCCAACAACTAAAAGCCTCACTCTCACTAACTCCACATGACACAGTGAAGGTGGAAAACCATTCTGTTGCTATTCAAAGATGTGATTCTACAACATACAAAGCATCAAATAATTAAAAATCTGTGATCTTACTTTCTTCTTTAAAAAAATCAAAATTATATGTGTTTCCTTACAGATGTCTCCTAGGTCTATTTCATCTACTTCAGAAACATTTACCTACATCTCCTGCAATTAACATTTCTATATTTGTAATACCTCAGTAATCAAATCCTTATTAGATTTCAGATATAGCAGAGTTTTAATGATCTTTAGATAATTCTAACTACTGAACAAGCAAAAAAAAATTTGTAAGAATTCAGAAGTATTTTTCTCTTCTCGTTTAGTAATAATTCCATAGGATGCACCTTTGTAAGAGATACGTTCTGAAATACAATTCAGTTTTAGGCTAACATGCTACTGATAATGCCACCTGCTAAAAACCAAACAAAACCGCTGTGTAATTCATAATCAGCCACAAAACTGTGATCTCCTCATAAAGAATATAACTGTGTTGTGATTCTGATCTGTTTGCTGTTTATTGCTTTTACTCTTGCAAGTAAAATCTTATTAATCATTCACCAGTAAATTCTGTAGCAGGCAAATGCAAGAACATAAGTATAAAATCTGTTTTCAACATTAGCATCATTGTTGCACAAAAAAATATTTCCCATGACAATTAAAAAAAATAGAATTCCACTGATTTTATGATGCATCTAGTCGATAGAAAAATACAGATTATTAGATTTTGTTACAGACCATGATCTATCCTCCAACAAAACGCAGGCTACACAATCACTTGAATTAATTCCTGTTTGATTTTAAGCATATCATTTAATACAATATCCAGTATAGATTTATAAATATTCTCTAGAGATGGAGAATCCATTACCTAAATGCTTACTATAGGCAATTACTTTCCCTCTCTGCTAGTTCTCTGTTAATAGATTTCTATTCCCAGGAAATTATTTATCGATTATACTGGGGTCACCCTCACAGACTTGTCTTTTATTAGACAAATTGTTTGAGCTATATATTTCGGTGAAAGCCAAGTTTTTCCATCCCTTTATCATTCTTAAGGTGCTTCTCTGAACCCCCTCCGATTTCTCCACATCCTTCTGCAGCACAGACGCTGTACCCTGTTTCTGTGTTCCAGTGGTAATCATTCTGTTCTCGAAATGAAATACTGAAACTTCTTCAGTATGTCTCTTCTTT
The DNA here is from genome assembly GCA_013389885.1 of Geococcyx californianus. Taxonomy (NCBI): domain Eukaryota; kingdom Metazoa; phylum Chordata; class Aves; order Cuculiformes; family Neomorphidae; genus Geococcyx; species Geococcyx californianus. Next base: position 193,424 of record VWPV01020461.1, read on the forward strand.
TGCATCCAAAAGAATTTTTGCCTCAATTTGATTAAGTGATCCAAATCCATTCTTCCAATCCACTGACAAAAACTCACAAACTATACATAGCTAAGAGCCTGTACCTCTGGGGCACCGTAAGAAGCACTTCTCAGAGTAGATCTTGCTATATGCTTTGCAGGAAGCAAGTCCTATTCAACAACCCTATTACTTTTTCCAGCCGCCTTGCAAATAATTTAAAGATTAGGTTTGCTTCAATATAACAATTCTGCTTCCTGTTAATAATCTTATTTCATTATCTTACTGAATTAATCAAACTCCATCTCAGCTCAGACTCAATGACATGCCAATACAGTTTACAATTAGCACAGTAATTTTTTCCTTCCTTGTTATATACTGTCACAATGTTCTACTTTTGTGGAACTTGTGCAAATCTTTTGAAAGCTGATGACAATGTTCCAAAGAGCTATTTCAGGGGGCATAAAACTTCCAGTGGTTGTATCATAATTTTTTATTTTTCCAGCAGTTCAAATTTGGAGATTACTCTCAAAATTCCATCAGCTCATTTCTAAGAGAGTAAAACCAACATCCCCTACTGGGTTGTTGAGTAGAGATCATTTAAACAGGTGAATCAGATATGGACAGTATTAGGTCTCAGCCAGCAGAAATAAAAGGCAGTGTGAATGGTTCCTTAAACCAGACTGAGCTCCTTCTACAAGTTTTCCTGCTTTTGTAACAGGCTGCTGAAAGACGATGCAAGGAGTGAGTTTGCAACCTTTTTAGTGTATGTTTTACTTTCGGCTAGTAGCAATGAATTCTCATCATTTAAAACATAAGTTAAATAAGACAGTCTTCTATGGTACTGGGAGGATTAAATTCCCATTTTTCTGATGTCAGTGGTTTTAAATCCCTTTTTATTATCAAGATGGCTTACATATCTCATTTTAAATATCTTAAAATTACATCCACTCTCAAGTCTAGTCCCTTGTAACAAGATTCAGAACTTGGTCTAGATATAAATTCTGATTTCAGAGGCTAAAAGAGCTCACATTACTTTCTAGCTATCATATGTTCTAATGAAGCTTTGAAACATTAAGGTTTGGATCAAAATCCCTGGTTCTGTCACTATCATAGACTTGTCCAACCCACTCAACATTTCAGAGCAAGACCTGAAGAACATTTTGGCCAGAAAGAGAGCGAGAGGGGGTAAAGACAGCACTTTGCGGACTTTCTTGAGAAGGCCAGTCTCCTCTCATTCTGAAATTATCAGCCTAATACCATTACAAATACATTAGATAGAGAATAATCTTAGACGGGAGAGTTTACTGAGGTAAGGAGGGGAGCTCTGTCTGCTTTCCATGTGCGTGCCTTGGCCAGTAGTGAACTGCTGCATCAGGAACACATATGACTCTTTCACTCTGAGGGGTCTAGTTGCAAAATGTGCTTCAACTTGGAAGATATAGCTTTATTTCTCCTCAAAAATAAGAGAAGTTATTTATCTTTGGGGTGACTGTTTACAGCTGGAAAAGTGTGTGGAAGACAGAGAGAGTGGGAGCACTTGATCTGCTATAAAAATTATTTTGTGGGACTGAATTATTACTTACAAAAATCAAAATATTACTAGGTATCTTTTTAGATCACTAAAAATCTGGGATTTCCATGCCAATATTGGTTGAAATGCATTAGAAAAGTCACACTTGTTAAGAACCTCTTTACCTAAGTTTCTTGTCTTACAACAATTTTATCATTTCCCTTGGAAGCAACTGTTACAAAAAGAATTTATTATTAGCAGTAAGAGAGAGTTTTTTAATTAATCATTCTAACCTACCCAGCTAGCAATATCATCTTTCTGTTTCCTGACATTTCTGGACATTGCAAAAACATAACCTTTTCTGAATCTAATTATATCTACAAAGCTGGTAGCTAAACCTAAGTCTGTGGTCCATTTTTCATTAGTGTGAATATTAAAAATCATATTATACTTTCAAATATTCATTTTTACGACTGCTAGAGATCAGTCCAGGCTTTTCTATATCTACTCTTATAGTGATCTCAGGAAAAACATAAGGATTTTTATAGCTCTTCTGTTCCCTGTATATCGCCTGCCAACTCTCTTAACTCTGTTTGGCAGTTGTAGAGCAATTTGTTTCTGCTAGGAACAAGTTCTAGCTCTACATAATAATGACATTTATCCTTCATATTATTTTTCATAACATGTATATTCAAGGTCAAAGCTGAACCGGAGCCAATAATCATCAATGGTTGCCATTCGCATTCTTTCATAAAAGCCAGATGCAGGATAGCTACTAGTTTGTTTTGGACTAAGCAGCTGAGGGTTTAGATGTTTTGCTTTGCTTCCAAAAATCAGAAAGTATAGGATGCTTAATGAGAGAACATCACAGACAAAATTTCAGTCAGTCTCAAAAGGCTGACTGAAGGTCAAAAATTTTTATTTTTTTACAGCTGTTGCTCTTTTGCTCTCTGCTATCAACAAGTTTTATGAATCCATTGGAGAAAGCATGTTTCATCCATCTCCAGTGAGAGTTCCATGTGACACACAGCTTCAGCAGTGTCTGTTCGTGCTGGGGACTCATTGAGGAGTTCTTGCAGCTGGGCCAAACTGGTAGTCCACAGCTGAAACATGCACAGGTTTGTATTGTTCATATGGCAAGATATCCAGCCAGCTCCAACGCACCTACTGCAGGGCACAGCTGGAAAAGTGTGTGGAAGACCGGGCAAAACATTGCCTGCAGTGAGAAAATAAGTATGAGAAACAGCTCTGAAGACACCAAGTTGTGAGCAGAGGGAAGGGAGGAGGTGCTCCAAGTATGCGAGCAGAGATTCCCCTCCAGCCTGCTAAGAGGACACATGTCGGGACATTTTCTAAAGAACTGCAGTCCGTGGGAAGAACCCACAACAGAGCAGGAGAAAAGCACAACAAAGAAGGAGCAGCAGAGAAGAGATCTCGTGGACTGACCACAACCTCTCTTTCCCATCACCATGTGCTGCTTGCTGTGGGGACAGAGGAGTGAGGAGTGGAGAAATGGAGTTGAGCCTGGGAAAGGGCGTGGGGAAATAGAAAGATATTATTCTAATTTTTGTCTTTATTTCTTGCTATCCATATCTATTTTAAATGCCAGTAAAATAAACTGATCTTCCCCATGTCAAGCCTGTTTTGCCCATTATGGTAACTGATAAGTGATCTCCCTGTCTTTGTCAGTCCATGAGCTTTTTCATTCTATTTTCTGCCCGTATCCTTTTGAGGAGGGAAGCGAGAGAGAGGCTGCACGTACATCTGGACCTTAGCCAAGGTTATGCCGCCACTTAAGTTCAGAGTGTCTATTTTCAAAAAAGCAAAAGGATATATATAATTGGAAAAATGAAGAAAATTATTAATAGTTACTTATCAATTCAATCAGGTAACATTCAGTGGTGAAAAATTACTATGCAAAGAAAAAGTTTAAGATTGTGATTTGGGGCAAATACAGAAATAGGACAGTATTAAAATTGTGCAAACAGTCATATTCTTGTCTGTAATATACACATATATATACTTATATATTCATCAAATATCTGTTTATAATGCTGTTATTCTTAAATATTTATGTGTATCTGTATTCTTAATTTTATGCTTTGCAGAACAAATGTATTAGATGATTTTTGCAGTAAATTCTCTACTTCTATAATTTAATAAATGCTCCTTTGATGGCTTAATTATTAAAAGAGAACCCTGGTTGTTTACAGCATTAAAGATATTTAGAATGTAAAAGCATGTCCTGTATACAGCTAATGAGATAGCCAAATGTAATTTAACATGCCTTTGATTCTCAGACAGCTTCACCATGTCAGTGGTGTGTCTGTATATTAAAGCAAAATTTTTCTGTATATCTGTTTGCAAACAATAAGTGAAGTATTATTCTGAGCCATGAAAAGTAAAACTTGTAGTAAGAATATATTAAAAATTTAGGCCTAGTGCTTCAAATGTTACTCCCTCTAATCTCATCCCGTGGCAAGGGGAGCATTTCTGTTCTAATAAATTTTAACACTTGGACCAATCAGTTCTAAAGTGACTGTTACTCCAGGCTGTTCCTGTCTCAGCTTCACTGGCTATATTGTAGCAAGTCTTCATTAGCTCTTTTGCCATATTGTAATTTAGCTCAAAGTTCCCTTTTTTTTCCCCCCTCACGTTCTGAGTGTGGTTTTTTTGAAAGACACTAGAATAAAATTTCTTGTTAAGAGCACAGAGGATGATTTACCTCATTTCCGCAAATACATCAGCATTACAGCAGGATAGGCAATGATTTCCTTTAGCTGCAGAATCAGTAAAAAGAACAAAAGAATCAATGTTTTTGTCAGTAGAAGTCACCATTTCTCAACCTATAATTATCAGTATGTTTTTACACTAAATCCACAGTCAGCTTTTTGCCGCAGCATCCTGTATAGCACCGGGGTTTAAATGAATCCACTTTAGGGGGGTGCATAGAGTCAGCTGGTTATCAGGCATAAAAACATTTTTGAATCTATAGAAATAACCTTCCAGCTATGTCAAGAGAGACCTTTTTGTCAGCCTCAGGGTTTCTACAAGAGAGCCTCAATTGTTTAGTAATTGATGCAACAGCGTGTACATCGTAGCTTCCACAGGAGGCCTCCGAGATACACACACTGGCTCCCTCTAAATTTAAATTGTGGTGTGAGCCAGTGCCTACTTCATTCTTTGTAGAAAAAAAAAGGAGGAGAGAGATGAGGAAAAAGGGTAGCATACAGGAAAAGAACAGGGAAGAACAGTAAAGTACTGGGTGAAATTGTATGCTATTGTGCTGCCTTATACGAAGAATAGATAAGGAGGAATGAACAATTACAAACTGAGACTTTTTCGTTAGTCCCATCCCTAGAATAACCTGATGAAACGGAATAATTCCTTTCTTAGGGCGATCCTATTGTCTCCTACATTATGGTGGTGAGGTGGTATGGTTTTCACTCATGCTAGTGATGTAGATTTTTTCTAATAATAAGCAATTACTGACTCTACTGAGAAACAAAAAATAATAATATACAGAAAAAACATGTATATGTAAATATTTAATCAAATATGATATGATAGTATCATTAATTACAATTTAAAATAAAATAGATGGAGTAATAATATTTTGCAAAGTTATTTTATTTTTAAACATGTCATTCTGAGATTGCACACTTTAATGTCCTGATTCTCAGTCTGTGAAAGGTCAACCATCCCTGCCACAAAAACCATAGAACTTAACTGGATATAACAGTTCTAAGATTTCTTTCTTTGTTTTTCTTAAATCAAAGTTTGAAGATTATAATTTAATCTCCTCTTATCTGAATAAATGTAATATGTTGAATAATTTCTTGTGGAATGTCTTCCTAAATATGTGAAACAGCTCAACAGATTTTTATGAGAAAATATATAAATTAAAGGAGCTGTAAACACTGGCTACTATAATTGTTTAGTGAGAAGGAAATTGAGGCTGAGGTGCAGTTCACAAACAATAGCTTCTTCCAAAATATCATTCAGTGTTTGTCAAATATGATTCATTCCTCTAATAGAAAGCTTAATTTTCCCAATGAGACCTGACAGTTTTCTTGAACTAGTTTCATAGATGATATATCTGCCATGAGTATAGATTGATGTGTCTTGAGTGGCATTACAGATGCCATTTTCTGTTGATTTGAGAAGGAAAGATAGAAACAAGATCACAACTTCATGAAAAGCTCATGGATTTTTTGCAGAAAATGAAAGAAATTTCAGACTGACCTTTGAGGGGGAAAGAGACACTTCAGAGCGTCTAGTCCAGTAAACAAACAAACTGACACTTTTGCAATAATGCATACACTTTGTAGATTGAAAGGTTGCTTAATGTTTAAATTGATCATCTGACAGCAAAATGTCAAGATGTTTTTCATAAGCATGCAGTTCATTCTGTCCTAGAATTTTATTAAGAATATTTCAGAATGCTGAGAATCAACCTCATAAAGGGCATATGCTTACTGTGCTTGCATATCAGGAAAACACTGGGCTGATGCATACACAAATATCTGATCTCCAGTAAGTCACAGAATAAAAATTGCTCAAAAAAAAATAACAAGAAAGAGTAGAATCATATTATTGTCACAGACATTACTAGAAAAAATGGTGTTTTATTTGTTTTTTACTGTGTTGAATATACATGCTTGGTAATGTTAATGGGTTTTTTCCATCACAAAATAAAAAGCCAGCACAGATTACAATGTAAGAAATGTGAGATTTAGATTGAGAGAAAAAAAATCAGTTATTTGATTAATAACATTTTTGCATTTGTAGTTATATGCTTACTTTTGTTTGCTCTCAGAATCTCCCATTTTTAACGCTGGGCACCCAAACAGGCCCATGCTAATGCGTTTACCTTAAAGATCCCATTCGAATGAGATACTGTAAAATTTCTTTTCTTGCAAACAGAGAAAATTGTTACAAAACTACAATATGAAAGGCTGCAAACTTCATGCCTTTACAGGCAAAATTTAAATTAGGAACTACAATTCTATGGAGTTACACACCTTCAGCTGAGCCAGGTCCTTTGTATTGCTGAAGTTGAATGTATTCAAGGTACTTTAACTCCAGGTGATGAATGGATTACAAATATAGGAAAAATGAACTCATTATAAGAAAGCAATGCTTGGTTTCCCCTGAAAAGCAACGAGGATGGTGAAGGGGCTGGAGCACAAGCCCTNAAGGTCTTTTCCAACTTTATGATACTGTGATACTGTGATTATCATTCATCAAAAAACCAGAAGCGTAAACTGTAAATAGGAAAAGATTATGTAATGGTCACCTTGTCAGTGAATGGCCTGTAAGCTCAAAAGGGAACTTTCTGCAATGAATACATTAGCTGCTAAGTCTTTACCTGGATTGTATCTTACGTAAAACTCCCATTAGCATGCTGCTATCTTTCACAGAATCACAGTATCATGTTCTTTTCCTTTGGAGCAATGCATTCAACATGAAAGACTCATTTTAAATCAGACACTAACAGACAAGAGAAGGTTTAGAAAAGCACAAAAAAAAATTATTAAAAGCTCAGAAATTAGGACCTATGAAGAAAGGTTAATAGAAGAGGGCTGTTCAGTCTAGTAAAAGGATGGATGAAGGGAGAAAGCATTGTCTGCAAATACGTAAGGTGTTGTAATGAAGTGAACTAGGATCAATTATCTCCCCAGTGAACACAGAAAGAAAAAATAATAGGCTAAATCTGTAGAAGTAACAACCATCAGATGTAAAAACCCTATTGATCAGGTATGGCAATTCAAAACCTGTTCAGTGAAAAAGTATGGTTTCACCATCCCCACAGATATCGGGTCTAGTAAAGATGTTATTCTTTTCAGGTTTGTTTAGAGATATTTAAACTAATCCTATCATGTTTTCAGGGAGTAAAAGAACACTTCCACAATCCAAACCAATTCCATGATTACTGAATTGTAAACTATGTTACTGCTGAAACAATTATTGTATGCTAATATCTTCTCTGCATTATGATATCTGATAACTTCATGACTGAATGCTTGAAGGTACTCATTATTTTTCCAATATATGTACAAAACACAACCTTTTTCAGGGCCAGATGCACTTTATTTGAATTTTATAGTTTCAAATATACTTATACATAATTGTGATTTGCCAGGTTACTAAAATATATAAATTTATCTAGCCTGTCAAATAGGTTTCATCTCTTTACCTTAGTAGTCATGCATTCCTGAAGTGTGCTCAGAATGCATGAATTGTCTTACCCACCTGAGATTTACGCACTTTAGATAAAGCCTTTAATTTCCTATGAGAAATCAGTAGCAAAATCAATAACTATTTCTAGTTCCTGTGCTTACCTGCAAAGAACCATTACTTAATAAACAGAAAAGATAGACCAGCATTTTTCCTTGTGATAAAACGATAAGTCTGTGTTATGTATCTTTGAGGCAGTCACATCTTGAAATGGAACTAATGTAAATTCACTGCTAGAACAGTAAAGTTTCTGGCAAAATGGAATAAGCACTGATAAACCATTGTGACAGTTATTCATGTGCATCAGATTTTGCTGCTGTCTTTTCATTTAACTAAATGACATTTTAACTTATTTGCCAAAAAGGTCTATGAATTTAAATTTTTATTCTTATGTATGGTCTTGTTATTTTCTGAATGTCATTAGGAGTATTCTGATATGATATACTTTCTCTAAACATAAGTGGAGTAACGCTTGAGAATCAGATTATATTAAACTTTCTGAGTTAATTTCATAAAAATACAGTTCAGTTTGCTCTTTCATTTTGATATTTTTCTGTTTGTGTGTTTTCTATTAATTGTGAACATGATTGTCTATTTTTAGCTTTTCAATTTTTTTTCTGTTAAATAATAATAAAGATTGAACCTTCTGAATATAATCGTCTTCATTTTCCTCTCTTAGAATTTGGTAAAGATTAAATTTTACTCAAATTTTTTATGATTTTCTTCTTTGCCAAATATTACATCATAGGCTAATATTGGATTCCTTGGAGGTTTTGGAATTAGAGATGCACAAGAAATTTAATGACACAGACATGTGAAATACAACCATACTATCTGAAAGATTAAGCCATGGATTTCACTTACAAACTGATTTTAATGTGGTTTGGTTTTTATTTATTTTATGTGGAGTATTTTGAATTATAAATGTTAGCCCATCATCAGAACTTGCTGCTTTGGCACATATATATTCTGTGATGTCCAAGCTGATGTTCCAGACACATATATCAGTTTCTAGCATTTCTTCTCATCACCTTATTGTGTAATAAACTTCAGGGTTATAGAGTAACCAGTATGATAAAGACATGAATGCTTTTTAGTTTCAGTGATACATGTATGACTATTTTTGTGGCGTAGCAAAATGAGGGACAAATGTAAGTAAGGTAAAATGACTGTAAAAAAGAAAGAACAAATACAAATATATAATAAAATGTATTCTTTAGAAGCCCTTGGAAAAAGTATTTATATTAACGACATTTGAAAGTGATGCTTTAATGCCTACAATGACAAGAATCAACATGAAGAGAACACACTGGTTGTGAGAATACATGTTTCCTAATATGTTTTTGATCACATAGAAAATCTGTTTGAAGTCAGGACTTGCTTTAATGTAAGCTTTCAAACCAAAATGATAACATTCTAAAACAATAACTCAGAAATATCTGTAGGTGTCAGAAATAAAGAAAAAAAGACAGTAAATGAATACATGAAAGCAATGTGTTACTCTGTCTAACATCACTGATACAGTGAAAGGTTGACATTTTTAAAACTATTTGGCACTGGGTATTATAAGAATGATCTTTTGAAAAACATATACTAAGAGAATTTTTTAATATTTATTGAATTCTCTATTTAGAGCTTTATAAAGATTTGGCTAATACAACACTCAGTTTTTGAGTACTTTCAGTCGTCGTTATAACAGTCATAGAGTTTTTAATCTAAGGTAATAGAGTAGCCAAAATAGTTATTTGAACTTCTGAAGTTTGTCATATTTGGATATATAAGCAATAGCCTTATTAATGGTAGGATAGAGTTGAGACCTTATCACTTATAATACTGCCTAAGAGAGTAAAATAGTGTTAAATGATAGCGTTTCAGTTCCAAAGTGCTATTAATTCAGGATTTGTGTCATGCTGAGAACTCTGACTCTGAGATTCATCGGTCTCTGCAGCAAAAGCCAGCTGGACACAGATGATTTTCAGAGTTCTCTTGGAAAATATATCTGTAATATTTTAGAGTATTTGTGAGATAGGTTGTAAATTACTAATATTTTTTTTTTTCTAGTCACTCTAGCAACAATTTAGTGGAAGCCTGAAGATAAACCCTTTCAGTGGTATCCCTGTGCACAACACTCCACCTCTCCACCTGTCCATCTACCCACATACCTGGTAAGTTATCAGTAGAAGGTAGCAGGATACCAAAAGTAAAGATACAAACATAATTACGGAGACCAGTCTATTCAAGCATGCAGGTAGACGAGTGTTTCTTAATCCACCTGGGCATGATCAAGAAATTGCAGAAACTCCAATAAGTATGCACATGGCATAATGGGACCTACCTACCGTGAATAACTAAGTGAGGTATGTCCTTAATTCACAATGAACTCTCCTACAAATGTAATACAGTCCCTTCTTCACTGACTATTTATTTGTGAGTTCTGTTGATAAACTCTCCATTTGAAAGTAACCTTTTCTCATTCAACTTCATTCAACTGATCTGCATGGTTTTCTATTTTTCCTAGTGAGATGATGTATTTGTCCAGGGCCACCTATCCAAATGTTGAAAAGCATTTAATATCAGTGTCCTGTATTTGTAGAATTTTTTTGCTAATGTTCATCCTAAAAGATGTGGACAACCAACTTCTCAGAAGATGAAGTTTAATCTAATCTTAATCAGCTGGCAAAGTACGCTAATCCATTATACGTATGAACAGAAAAGCAAAGGGAAATTGATAAAGTGACAAACAATTGAAATCTAAGTTTTCATCTACCTTATTTCTGAAATATAAGGAATTGCTAGATAGTCAGGTAGGGAACATAAGGTCTGTATTTTTAGTTCAAATTCTTTTACACTTTCTGTAAACAGAAAATAGACCTTAGTTAAGAATAGTGAATGATACCAATGACTCTTTCCTCAGACAATATTTCTTAGTGGTGCACCTGGCCCACATTAAATATGGATCATATAGACTTCTCTACCTACTGGACAGTGTAGTGTATTTACTTATGACTTCTATGTGTCATTTCTCTGAAAGCAGAATAACACTGCAGTTATCACAGAACTACAGAAAATTTAGTCAGCATTAAAAATAGGGTCAAGTTTAAGGGTAAAGATGAAACACTGATGTCTTTGCTTGAGAAAATAAAGGTTTGTACAGGGAGAAAAGAAGCATGCTGTAGTCCTCTGTCTAGAACCAAACTAACAGACTTTGTATGTTTCCGGTAATAATGAACAGCATCCATGTTAGGAATTAACATGGTGTTGGTGTGTCCAGGCTCAGCCTCCACACATTGCCATTCATAATATGCACACTAGTGAGGGCAAAAGACCTCAGCTGGCATCATAGCTGCACCTCAATATAGGGCTTAGGAAGAAAGGAAAAATCCTTTTTGGCTTTCATATGGAAAGATATCCCTCATATATATGGTTACATATATGGTTAGATATCCCTCATCCTTAGGGATATCTAACTCATTACTCATGTTCCCTTTTCTTGCCTCTAATGGAAAACAGAGAGATTAGCTTTGCTTTATGAAAGAAATTATGATTCACATGCACTGAGTGCAAACATTTTCCATGGTATGGCACTATGTTAGACGGAGGGATAAAAAGATCGAGAACTGTATGAATTTCAATAGAGATTGCCTCCTATTGCATTGGGCACCTCTTCAGTAATGTTGTCAACTTATGTAAGGAAATAAAAGGATGGTCAAGTAGGTCAGACCTGAGTTCTCTTAATCAACATTAAAGAATAAATGTGATGGATAATGAAAATTTGAAAGTAAAAATAAATAAAAATATCTGAAAGCTGCTGTTTAAATTATTTCTATTACAATGTCACATGGCCTGACAAGTTACACATTACAGTGTATTCCCCAAGGATGTTCAATAATATATTCTTACCATTATCAGCATAAGATGAGAGATAAAAATATGCTTGAGAAAGATCTTAACTGTATCAAACTTCAGGGTCCAACACACACATACAAGAAAAAATCTTTGCCTATAACTGCTTTTATTTAACAAATTAAGAAATCAACTATGATCACCTTCAAAACAGTTCCCTTGTGAGTTGGCACACAGCTGCATATGACGGTACCAACACTCAAAGCAATTCTGTAGATCATTTTCTGAAAGGCTATAGATGATCTCCATCATTTTTGATTTCACATCTTCTACTGTAAAAAAAATCGGTTCCTTTGAGCATCTACTTGGTCTTTGGGATTTCTTCACCTTACATCTCAATCAATAATTGAAAAGTTTCGGTCTTGGATTTCTTCAGTTTTACAAGAAACTTGACCATAACTTGCTCTTCACTCTTGCACACCAACATTTACAAGTCAACGGGAAGAAAACATCTATAGTTGAACATCCAACCACTCATACTGAGTGAAGTGATCAAGTTGAGCCCTGTCTCACTTTGACAGGTTAGAACGTGTTCTATAACCCTATCTTTGCCTCTCTCCTCTCACTCTTGGTTCCTGATCTGTAGGCTTAGTTCTGGGTTTTTGTGTTGTAAATAATGAAAGATCTACTGTTGACCAGTATATGCATCTAGAACTATAAAACAGAGTACTCACAGCACCAGTGTTTGGACACCTACCTTAAGTAGTCTGTCTCCCTTGGCTCCATTTATAAGTGAATGACAGTGAGACTGAGACCCTCCTTCAAAAAGAAACTTGGGGCAATAAACTTCAATTTAGATGGCCCAGCCCTCATTGAAAACAACGCTATGGCTAAATGATGCAAAGTGGAAACTTAATTCTCCCTTCCGGTTGAGATGCATTTAAAGCAATGTATAAATAAAATGACTATTTGAGATTTTTTAGGTTTGGCAGTATGAGTACTAGCCAGAGTACGCACCTGGCAACACCTTATTTCAGAGGAAATGTATAATTCACGTTCTTCCTCCTTTATCTGTCTTGATTAATGCCTCAAGTATACAACCAAGATTAAAAAAAACAAGGGACATATTCGCTCTTCCTTCTCAGATTAGAGGAACCAATTAAAAGGAAGCCAGTTATCTTTAGTACTGACCTGGACTTGGGGGTTCTGCGGTCACCTTCATGCTTCAGCGCAGAGCACAGAGCACAGAGCAGGAGGTTAAGGATTACTACCCTTCCTGACCTGCAAAGTGGAAATAGTATTGTCTCCTCTTCTCAGGGTCTGTGAGATCCTCCCGCAGAGCGGCTACATGGTCCAGGCATGATTGCCACTGAAAAGAGAAAGGGCGACTGTTCATATGTGGTTGTGTTGGATGACTGGTAACACAAAGCTCTTTGTCTGATGCTGATGGAGGACTGAGATAATTTCCCATGTTTCCCCTTCCATAAAGTTGCCGTGGGGTAGTAGGGCACCTAAAATAGCTGCCTATGAATCATTTCCTAGCTGCTTATAGATTCTTTCAGCAATCATTGGAGAAATTCAGTTCAATACTATGCATTATTAGGGGAGTGTAAGACTGCTAACACGTTTTTGTGTGCTTAGGAGAAGAAAACTGAACAAACCCTTATGGCCATATACTTCATTGTGAGAAACCTTGAAACACAAAATCTTCTACTCTAGGTGCCCCTGGACAGTAAAAATCTATCACTAGGAAGTTTCTTCGCAGAATGACACAATTGTGATTCAGAGAGGAGCAACAGACTCCCCTAAGGGCAAAGGAGGCAAATCCTGAGTAGTCACAAGATGCCAATGCACCTCTTCAAGTGTACATGAATCACTCAGATTCTAATCACTCAAAGAAATTCTGCTAGTTTGTTTCTCATCGTGAAAAGAGAGCACTGAATCTTTTACTCTGTTAGAATCAAGAAAAAAATGAAAACTTAGTTTACCTTTATCTGTGAGAGACAACTAGTTGCTAGGAAATGTCTCGTATGCCATATTTATGAGGAAAATTAAGTGCCATTAGGCTTAAGTAACTTAAAAAGAAAACAGTAATTACACCACTTTCGTGAACGTACTTTAGTAGAAATAATAATAAATGACAGAGAGAAGAAAGGAAAATATTAAAAATCCAAGTGATACTACAACAGAGCATGTCCCACAAAGGGAAGAAAAATCGCAAATGATAGGCGAATAGTCAGCCTAAAGTTGTTATTTTAAATCTTAATTTAAATTTTAATTTTTAATTTTTAATATTTAATATTTAAATTTAAATTTATCAGAGTAGAAAACTTGAAAATCAATGAAGGGAAAAGAATTATGCATTTAAAAGGGAAATTAAAAATAGAACATGCAAAATACTTGAAAGGAAAACAAAATATTCTGAGCAGACTCACTCTAATATGACTGCAAATTTTTCAGGTTAATCAACATAGAGCATAGAAAATTTGGTTTCGGAGAACAATTTTCTTCCTCTTCTAGATTAGTGAAGGACCAAAGTCTAAATCTAGTTGAATCCTTACGGTGGGTTGACCTAGGCTGAATACTATTCTATTACTTCCCTTCTTCATTTAGACAGGGAGAGAAAATATAAGGAAAGGCTCGTGGGTTAAGATAAGGACAGGGAAATCACTCACCAATTACCATTACAGGCAAAACAAAATTGACTTGGGAAAACTATTTTTCTTTATTGCCTATCAAATCAGAGTCAGGTAATGAGAAACGGAAACTGAATCTCAGAAACACCTTCTCTTCACCCCTCCCTTCTTCCTGGGTAAAACTTCATTCCTGAATTCTCTGCCTTCACAGCTTGAGCAGCACAGCAGGGGGATGGGGAATGGAAGTTGCAGTCAGTTCACCAGATATTGTCTTGGCCACTCCTTCCTCCTCACACTCTTCCCCTGCTCCAGCCTGGGCTCCTTCCCACAGGAGACAGGCCTTCATGAATTTCTTCAACATGAGTCCTTTCACAAGCTGCGGTTCTTCACAAACTGCTCCAGCATGGGTCCTTCCCACGGGATGCAGTCCTTCAGGAACAGACTGCTCCAGCATGGGTATACTACGGGGTCACAAATCCTGCCAGAAAACTTCCTCTAGCATGGGCTCCTCTCTCCATAGGACCTGCCAGGAGCCTGGTCTAGTGCGGAGTCCCACAGAACCACAGCCTCCTTTGAGCATCTATCTGCCCTGGCATGGGGTCCTTGATGGGCTGCAGGTGGATACCTGTTCCACCATTAACCTCCACAGGCTGCAGGGGGAAGGCTGCCTCACCATGGTCTTCACCATGGGCTGCAGGGGAATCTCTGCTCTGATGCCTGGCACACCTCCTGCCCCTCCTTCTTCACTGACCTTGATGTCTGCAGCGCTGTTTCTCTCACATATTCTCGCTCCTCTCTTCTGGCTGTTGTGCACCAATTTTTTCTTCTTCTTAAAAATGTTATTGCAGAAATACTATCAGCATTGCTGATGGGCTCAGCCTTGGCCAACAGCTGGTCTCTCTTGGAGTTGGCTGGCATTGGCTCTGTTGGGCATGCTGGCGAAGCTTCTACCAGCTTCTCAAAGAAGCCACCTCTGTAGCTCCCCCGCTACCAAAACATTGCCACACAAACCAAATGCAATCTCCAATATGTGTTTGTGTCATCACCACCTAGGCTTGACAACTTAAACTGACAGCACCAAAATGTCCATGCAATTTTAGATGTAGAACTTCGAAATAAAAAAAAAAAAAAGAAATAGAAGAAATGTATTCCCATTAGGAGAGTGACCAAGGTATAGTTAGATGATCTATGCTCAGATCAGTTAGGACTACAGACCACCTGCCTGTTATGAAACACTAGGGTAAGTTCTTGCTAAATACAGAGCCAGAGTCCAAAGAACAGATGAATAAGCTACAGATGTAAAGTAAAGGTAAAAACAGAAAAGGGAAGACTCTGCAGGCACTGTGATAAATATTTTTTTTTCTGCTGTGTGTTACCGTGAGCTCTTCAATTATTTGGAAATCACATACATCTTATTGTTTGGAATCCTAATTTTAAAGAAATAACTATTTATTTGGGTTTGAATATATCCAAACTAATGCCAAATTACATATGTATTAGACTATTTTGCTTAAATGGGCAATTGTATACTGTATTGTCTATGTCGTTTTCTTACAAACCCTTTATAGGAGAAAAAACCTGCAAATTGAGTTACCTCCTTGATTATTGTGCATAGAATACTGTAAATAAGTACATGTAAGATAAGATAAAACATGTTGGAGAAATAAAGTGATAAACAAGGTCATTGCACAGACAGAATTTCTCAAGAAAACAGTTAAAGTAGAGAGAAATCTGATTCATTTGGATATTTCAATGACAAAGACAGCTAAAGTTAATTGATCTGATGTTAGTAACATTGTTCTTTAGAAATAAAAACAAAACCAAAACAAGACAATAAAAAAAAATGCTTAGCACAAAGAATGTGGGAATTAAACTCTGAAGAAATAGCAATTATATTATAGGAATCCTTCCTCATCTCGCATCCAGAAACCTGGTCAACAGAGCTGTGAGCAATAAGCTACCCATCTCGTACAAAACAAATTACATTTGGCTTTACTTAATAAAGCACTAAATCAAATTATTGCAGACAATTGAAATGGTCTGGGATCTAACTATTAGGTGTAACTAGCTACAGCAACATTTTATTGAGCTAGATGTACAAATAGAATAAAAAGAAAGTCCTTGCACCAAAGAATTTTAATCTATATTTAAAAAAAAAAAATAATCAAATTGATGGAGCACAAAACTATGGAATCAATGAGGCAAAGAATAGACTGCTTAATGATTTAACATGTACAAAACAGAACCTACTCATAAGGGATAATGAGTAAGTTCTCAATACTGATCCAAGAATCTCATGTATAACTATTGCCCAAAATAAACACACACGGAAGAGCACACAGCAAACTGCCAGCAGACAGCAACGATCGGGAGGAATAAGCTGACAGAAGGAACAGGTTATGAAGAATGGGCTCCCACATCTGACAGATACCCAAAGATTGTGAGCGTTTTCCATAACTGGGCAATAAATGTCTCTGTTGCCATGCCAACAAAGTATCTAAGCAGAAATGAGAGAAGTGATGCAAAAAGAATGATACATAGTATGTTACAGGAAAATAATTTACTTATCTAATGAGCACTTTCTTTTACTGCGTACAGTAATTATAAATACTTAATCTCATTGCCATCTTGTCAGCATTTGGAGGTGTAAGAAGGGAAGCTAAGAGGAAGGACAAGCAAGAATTTATATGGACTGCAATACTAAGCCTGTAATTTGATGAAAGGTCTGCTATAGGCAAGAGAACCGAGGGCTCTGTAGTTCTATTATCACACCTTGGTGAGGGACATGCTACCTCTCTTGCCAGAAAAGATGCTGCACTGGTGCACAAATGCAATCTAAACTAAGACATAAAGTTACTGCTAAATAAAATATTTACCTATATAAACTAAATGCAAGGAATAACCTGGTGCTTTTGCTAAGGAATTATAGAAAAGAAAAAGTCTGTATAGCCCCAAATATTACTGTGTTGAAGGTGTTAGAAGATCTGGACTACAGAGCAAGAAAAGATCACTGGAAACAAGCTGAAGTAAGTTAGCAGCTGGTCTAATCATTCATCAGACTACCACATAGGTCTCAAAGGGAAATATCCAAAGTCTGAAAGGTTCGAGTTGCACCACAGATTGGCTCTGGGCAAGGAAGAGTGGGTGTTTGTATCACAGAACTATCAATAGAGCAGAAGTAATTTTTCTTTGGTCTGTCCTACATTTTTTTTTTCAGTTTAGACTTAGACTAACTATCTCTCAGTTTTGTATTTCTCATATGTAGGCAATATCACAACTACGAGTCCCAAATAACCGTTATTTTTTCCATCATAAGTTCATGTTTGCCTGAGTTATATGGGATGAAGTAACCTGTTTAAGCTACTGTACAGCTATTAAGGAAGATGTTTATGTTGACTCATGAAATATGAATGTTTCACAGAAATATTTCAGCTTCTCCACCTTTCTAACAAATAGTTAAGGGTTCCCCTCAGAGACTTCCCTGTTTCCTCAGTCTGCAGAGTAAAAAGCTGTAGGACAACCTTGTCCATAGGTTGCTCCTAAAACTGGGACCCAAGATCTTCCTTTACACAGGATTCAAAAATTTCTATGGAATGTATCAGGATTTTCACAATATCACAGTATCACAAGGCTGGAAAAGACCTCTGAGATCATCGAGCCCAACCTATGACCCAACACCAACACCTACTCGTCATCTAAACCATGGCACTAAGTGCCTCATCCAATCTCCCTTTAAACACCTCCAGGGATGATGACTCCACCACCTCCCCGGGCAGCGCATTCCAGTGACCAATCATATGTTCAGTTAACAATTTTTTCATAATATCGAGCCTAAATCTCCCCTGATGAAGCTTGAGACCGTGTCCTCTTGTTCTGTCACAGGTCACCTGAGAGAAGAGA